>JALIZH010024522.1:0-19489 GCA_030522465.1 Rhipicephalus appendiculatus
ATTACTGTCCGACGCAACCAAAAGCTACCAGAAGTGCATGAAATGCAATTTTAAAGAATTTTTTTACGTACAATAAGCACACCTGCTTGTTTCTTTCATTAGGAAGATCGATCGGCATACAACACTGTCAAGTAACGCCACCAGTAATTTTTTGCGCCTATTTCAGAGCCAAAAGAAAAAAATATTTCCTTGTTTTAAGGGGTGCACAAGTGCACTCAATTGCTTCCGTGGATGTCGCAATCTTATTTTTACTGCAATTCAAGTTTTTTCACGGCAAATCATAGACCCCTTGAATTCAGATCCACAGAACATGCGCAATCAAGTAAGTATGGTAATCGAGTTAAGCAACCAAGAACAAGAATGACACATGATCTTTTGGCAAGATTACCATGTAATTTTAAAACATAAAAGAGATTTAGGAACTCTAAACAGCCTCACAAAAAAAGGCTTTCTCCGTATCGCAGTGAGCTAGCTATCACAGCCTGAATATAAGACCACAAAATGCTGCAAGTCCCATTTGTTACAAAATGAGCACCATTTCATATTCATTCCAGCATGATGATGCCAATTTTTAAGGCACAAACTAAGGCTCCTATCTTTCACGGGGCATTGGAGTGCGCAAGCTGGAAATGCAACGTAGGTCACCATGCGTTGGTTCATCAGGTAGAGTTTGTGCATGTTCACGGTTAGGGCTGTTTGTATTGACAACTGAAAGAACTAGGCACAAGAAACGACACCTTTGAATCACCGTTAGGTGCAGAAATGCCCAGCTAAAGCAAGCCTTCGGATGAGATTTCAAACAGTTTTATGTAGCAAATGACAGCAGTTGTCCCACATTCACCAATGTCACAAAACCTTGCGCCAATCTTGTGATTGGTGCCAGCGGTAGGGGCCTGGAGGCAGCCACAGGAAAATAAATTTGATGTTGAATGCTCTCTTAATACCAGTGTTTTCCTGTGCATAATCTTTACATTCAGTTCCAATGATTAACTAGGAATAGTCGGTTGACCATGTTGTGCACGCCCCTTTAACAATACAAAAGGGGGGGGGGGGCACTGATGATATGCTGAATCTCAAATGGCATCTCTTCAGCTACTAAAGGTAAAAAAAATAAAATAATGCCACTTACTTCGCAGTGCCTGCAACTTCACAGGATAAAGAGCTCTCTTCTCAGGAAGTGCAGGGCCCTTCCCCTCTGTTGAGGAACCGGCCGGCATGGGGCACCAGTTACACTGCGGTTATACAAGTTCTTTATCCCCCCACAGTGCCTTCGCAGTCTCTCGCACGAAGAGGGAGTCCTTTGGCTCCTCCAGCAAGCGCTTCCACTTGTCTTGGCCCACAAAAATTCCTGGGCCGAGGCTGAACCTGCACAAGAGAAATCATAATGCAAATGAACTTCTTAAAACTGTAATATATATACATGAACCCTTCTACAAAAATCCCATCAAATGACGACCAATTCCCCATCACCTCACCCAGAATGCAATACAAAACCACGTCTCCTCACGAATACTTTTCTTGGAAATATTTCTGCTTCAACGAAGTGTTCACCAATGCAACGGACAGGAAATTCATGAAAATGTTTTTATAAGTTGCCCATAAGTTTTGAATATCAGCTAGGAATTTTCACAAGCTCGCTACTTCTTTTGCTGTGTTGCTGCCAAGCTGTCTGTTCATATGAGACTGGCTTAATTTTCACTGCTACAGGCAAATATTTTTTTGCCAGTAGGGTGCTAAGCAAAAGGTTGTCCAGTCCCCACACTGCACTTCGAGTGTTTGACACCAGCATGCAGACCATGATAAAATTGCTCTTCATCCGTTTACAACTTTTGCTGTGTTTTGCGACATTGCACATGCATTGCAAAAAGTCAAAACGAAACTACTGTGTAGCGATCAATGTGGTCGATACGAATAAGCATGCTGCTCTGAAGGTAGGCGGCCAGCCACACACAGAGCTAAGTAAAACCAAGTCGGCTGTAACCGCTATGGCCGAATACTTTTACTTTTTTGCACTTCTGCAGCAATGCTATTTGCACGTTCTTACGCCACTGTGAAAAGTTAACTGAAAAGTAAACATACACAGTGACAAACACTGAAATGTTGCGAAGGTGATGATATCAAACAGTAAGGAATATGAATGCAAAAACTGAATATCTAATCTGCAACTTAAGTACTTTACCTCGCCGTCGCCTTCCCGAGTGGCAGCCTCTACACGTGGAGGAGCCACCTGCATTAACAAGCAACAAATGTATGATTTTCCAGAACGAAAGATTTGCCAAGTTCTCATTCATGTTCATGCGCATGACAGATTGTCCGTTCATGCTAGTACAAGACAACATAATACACTTGAAGGCACACGACCTAGCACAATAGCCATGCAGATGCTGCAGTGGTGATGTCAAATAAAAAAATATGAAGCCTAACGTGATTAGGGTTCATGCATGTGCACCCACAAAACGGATTCCTGGAGCCTGCATTCAAGGTGTTAAAGAGTATTCCGTCCCTCTTATTTGTGTTGAGAGTTTCGAAAGCTTTGCGACATCAAAATGACATAGCGAAAAAAAAAAGAAAAAAAAAGGAAAGAGAATGCCGGGCTCTTCAAGCTCTAGCCAATCACCGTTAGGTGGCAGAAATGCCCAGCTAAAGCAAGCCTTCGGATGAGTAACGGACACTCTTCTAGGTGGACACATCGAAAATAGCTCCCTGCATGCAGATGTTGCAGTACCGATGATATCAAATAATAAAAAAAAACATTATAGTGATTGCATGTGAAAAGTGAAAATTTAATTCCACAATTCAGCCACTTTACCTGGCCATGCTCTTCCCCAGCAGAAGCCGGCACAGGTGAGAGGCGAGCCTCCTGCATTAACAAACCACCAAAAAGCTTATGATTTTCCATTACAAAAGATCCATCAGGTTCTTGGCAATGTCATGCCTGTAATGGATTTTCCATTCATCCTTCTACAATCCATGTTAATGTAATCCACATCCAGGGCACACACCACTTAGCAGAATAGCAAGCAAATGCTGCAGTAGTGATGATATAAAAAAAATAAGAAACACGGTTATAGTTACTGCATGCAAAAAGTAAATCTAGTCTGCGCTTCAGGCACTTACCTGGTCATCATTTTCCCACGGCAATGCAGAGTCCTGCACACTCGGGACAAGACATTTTTGGCGGGCAGTGGCTTCCCCTTAAGTATAATAGAGGGAGCTCATGTCTGTCTGCTGTGCAGCGCAGCATCGCAGTCGCGCGCTGCTTTTCGTATCCTGCAGAGCACACCTTTACTTCACTGGCCCCTTTTTCATTGATGGTGTACGCCACTGGCATATCAAAGTATACCGGTATATGGTCCGCGTTGCCGATTTGGCCTTGCGTATACGCTCTCGCTTCCTTCTTCGCAGTACGAAAATTACACAGATGCACTCCGTACAGTCTTGCAGTCTGCTGAACAAACGTCAAAAGGAGGTTTTCAGCTATACAGATTTCTCTTTCGGTGACAACAAACTTCAACGAAAGGAAGACTGCCTTTGCTAGAAGCGCGAAATGTGTCACATAGGTTCGTGGCAATATGTCGGACGCACAGGAAAGGCAATAAAGTCAAAGCCACGAGCGCCATTCAGCAGCCTTCCAATGTTGCCGATCTGGTAAAGGCCTTCCTGTGGCCTAAATCGGTGGCCTAAATGAACGCAGCCTTGCGTTTACAAGTTCCATCACAATCATGAAAGGCAATGACACAGGATTGAAAGTGCATGTGTGCCAGCCTACAGAGTGAAAACAGTAGAGCTTGCCAAACCCGCTGTGGCTGTAACAATGGTTGCTATCATCGTGACTGAGTGTGAATTACCAAGAAATGCTTGCTGTACTTCCCTATCTTGTCAAGTAGGGCATCTGTAAAGCTGCCAATCTTCTCTTCGGCTGCCCGCACGTTCCTTTTCAACCGTTTTATTTCGGCATCCTTTTTTTCTTCATTTCGCCTCAGCTCTCGGATTTGTTGTTTTAAACTTTCCGCTTCATCATCGGATAGTGGTTCATTCTCCTGAAGTTAAAGTGAGAAATGGTAACAAAAAGAATTTGTAAGTACCTTTGCTCCACTTGCTGGAGTCAACATGCATTAAAAAATTCTTTTAATTTTCATTTCCACCTTGTGCTCCTCCAAAGTTTTTTTGTGCAGGGCTTCCTGCGCAGCAATCTCCTGGCGCTTTGCTTCTTTGTGCGTGGGCTCCTTCTGGAAAGCCAGAATGTTTTCGAAAATGAAAATGGGAAGTCAGTTCATGTATCAAATATTTCAACTGTGAGGTTATCATAGCATCTACTTCTATAAGACGGCTAGGTTAGTTTTTGCAGTTCACTAGCACACGTATGTTCCTACTTAAAGGGCCCCACCAACACTTTTTCAGCATGGTCAGAAAACACTGCTGATGGTAGTCGGGGCTCCTGAGAACATGCGAGTCAAACATTAATAGCGCAGCATGCGACCTGCAGTTTACAGTTCTCACAGTCAGCTAGAAATTCTTCCCTCTTATTTCTTCAAATGATGCAATGTACCCAAGTTTACGGCCGTTGACTGATTTGAGCAACACGATCTTCATAGTTACCACTGCTGCAGCAGGAGGCTGCCCCATGCCCACACTCACGATCACAATGAAAGTAAGTCCCACATTTGAAAAAAAGAAAAGTGCTCAGCATCATGGTGCGCGCATGATGTACAGGCGTGAGCAAAAGTGTGCAGACCAAAAGTGTGCAGGCCTAAATGAACGCAGCCTTGCATTTGCAAGTTCCAGCTGTCTTCCACTGTACCAAGAGGAAGCAGCGCCCGACAGCCACATTTCAGTGAACCGCTCTTTCCAATACACCATGCATATAATCAGGCGGCATTCCCCAAACAAGATCAAGGCCTTGCAACTTGATGAATTGAAGGTGCCTTGATTCCGTGGACAGGCTCCTTAAGACGACCGGCTTGTGCCATTACATTCGGCGCACCGCTGTGAGTCGTGTCCGGGGCTGGAACATTCTGGCTCTTGAATGGGTACTTCATGATGCCTGAATGTAATATATATCAATTGTACTAAGCATTAGAATGACAATTTCAATTGGAGGATAAAGCTGCACAGAACATTAAAAAAAAATTCCCCATCTCCCGCTAAAGGGAACCATGTGTGGATGCGAAGCAGCGGGGGAGATAATTAGCTTGAGCGGGAGGAACGTCGCCGCTCTCATTTCACGGCAGCGGTCCGAGCGCTCATCGCGGCGCTGCACAGGAGAGGGAATGAGGCGCGCGCGCTCCGTCATTTTCATACCGCGGCACTACCGTGGCGCCCCCCAGCGGAGTATGCAGCTGTCACACCACCTGTCGTGCGCGCCGCTCCGTACAGAATTCCTAGAGGAAAGGACGGGGGGGGGGGGGGGCGTAGGAGAGGAGAGAGAGGGGGAGGGGACGTGCATGCGCTGTGGGGGGTGTGGGACGCGGGAGCCGCTTCGTAGAGTAGAGGATTCCTAGAGGAGAGAGGGGGGAGAGGACGCGCATGCGCTGTGGGGATATGGGACGCCGGAGCCGCTCCGTCGAGTATTCCTAGAGGAGGAGAGGACGCGCATGCGCTGTGGGGATGGGGGACGCGGGCGCCGCTCCGTAGAGTAGAGGATTCCTAGAGGAGAGAAAGGGGGGTGAGCGTAGGAGAGAGAGGGGGGAGGGGACGCGCATGCGCTGTGGTGGTGTGGGACGCGGGAAGGACTAAGCCCCCTCCAAACACATGCAAGCAAGATCAAGGAATGGGGTCAACCTGGGCGACAAACACCACCTGCCTAGCCATTGCTAAGCAGCCTCTCTGTGCTCTCGGCCATGACTCTGATGACTGTGGTAGTGGCTGACGGCCTTCATATTACTAGTGTTCTGGTTCGCATAATGGGTGCTTCCCTACTTCATGAAAGTGGCGGGAAAGAGGGACGGACTAAGCGCCCCTCCAAACACATGCAAGCAAGATCAAGGAATGGGGTCAACCTGGGCGACAGACACCACCTGCCTAGCCATTGCTAAGCAGCCTCTCTGTGCTCTCGGCCATGACTCAAGGAATGGGGTCAACCTGGGCGACAGACACCACCTGCCTAGCCATTACTAAGCAGCCTCTCTGTGCTCTCGGCCATGACTCTGATGATTGTAGTAGGGTTGACGGCTTTCATATTACTACAGTGTTCTGGTTCGCATAATGGGTGCTTGCCTACTTCATGAAAGTGGCCGGACGCGGGAAGGCGGACGCGGGAGGGGGGACGGACAGAGCCCCGAGCATAAGATGCTTCGCATCTAAAAAAAAAAAAAACTTCCCCATCTCCCGCTAAAGGGGACCATGTGTGGTTGCGAAGCAACGGGGAGATGGTTAGCTTGAGCGGGAGAAACGTCGCCGCTGTCGTTTCGCGGCAGCGGCCCGGGCGCTCATCGCGGCTCTACACAGGAAAGAGAATGAGGCGTGCTCCGTCATTTTCATACCGCGGAACTACCGTGGTGCTCCCAGCGGAGTATGCAGCTGTCCCACCACCTGTCGTGCGCGCCGCTCCGTAGAGGATTCCTAGAGGAGCGAACGGGGGGGAACCTGTAGGAGAGGGGAGACGCGCATGCGCTGTGGGGGGTGTGGGACGCGGGAACCGCTCCCTAGAGTAGATGATTCCTAGAGGAGAGAAAGGCGGTGAGCGTAGGAGAGAGGGGGGAGAGGACGCGCATGCGCTGTGGTGGTGTGGGACGCGGGAAGGAGGGACGGATTGTTTAACAGTCAGAATAGATACTTAAAATGCTCTGGTTTGTTCCGTAGTCACATCACATTTGATTTTGTTGCAATACCGTAATAGTAATATGGTGATGCACGAGGCCATGGTATGATGATTCACGAGGCCATGGCAGTACTGGCTGCAACATTTCGATAGAAACTATATACACTCTAAGGCAAAAGGGGGTGTGGTTCGTTCTTTTGGGGATTAATGGGGCTGCCACAACCATTAGTCTCTTTAAGAACTAACGGCACCGGGTCTAACAGTTAGTCCCCACAAGTTAACAGTTGGTCCCCTCAAGGGACCAACAATTAGTCCTCACATTTACAGCTTACCGGACAACCGTTAGTACCCACAGATTACCTTAATTGACTAACATTTAGTCCTCACATTTACACCTTACTGGGCAACCGTTAGTCCCCACAATTGCACCTCGCCGGACGAACGGTCGGTGATGCGGTAATCCCCAGGATGATTTTCTACAGTTACTCTCCCCAAGGCTTAATACTTTTTTCGCGTGTTTTCTCCGCAGTGAGCAACAAATGGCGCGGAAAAGAACACGCGAAAAAATGTTTAGTCATGCGTGTTTCACTGCTTTCGCAGTCAATGCAACAAGGAAAGACAAAAGTGAGACAGTGAACTGTTTTATTTTTCTATATACATATAAAGTTTCTGCAATGTTTCGGTGAATTCACTGGGAAATGTCAAATACAGGTCCAGCCGCGTTGTCATATGTCCTACAGCCTCTTTCTGAAGCTGCTCCAATGGAGGCGATAGATGACTGGCACTGCATGCACCAGCGCACACAGCATGTTGTGGAAAACCGCTGCACAAAAAGATGGCAAATAGTCACACGTGAGATAGAGGAGGAAGATGCACGCACATGGCAAATACGTATAAGGTGAAATAATAACACACGTCTAAAATATGGCATGCAAATAATTTCACCGCGATGTCATGCATCATCAAAGACTCATTTCGAGCCACATAGCGCTAGATCTGCAGCCATCACGCCGAGGCGCCGTGAATCGCTTTGCCGCTTACGAGTCGGCGAGTTCTCTGCGAGCAACGTGTATTGCTGGAGCAAGCGAACGCGGGGCCGAACTTCGAATAGAAGAGCGAGCGAACGCGGGGCCGCCGCCGAGCTGCTTCCGAGCGAGCGCCGATGAAGCCGACGGTAATAGCAGTAATAGCGACCAATTTCTACAAAGTTTCTCGAGCGAGCGGCAGAGTACAGCGAGCGAACGCGGGGCCGCCGCCACGAACGGCGCAAAGCTGCTTCCGAGCGAGCGCCGAGGAAGAGGACCGTAATGGCAATAAATTTCCACCAGGTTCCTCGAGCGAGCGGCAGAGTACAGCGAGCGAACGCGGGGCCGCCGCCACAACGGCGCCGAGGCCGAAGCCGCCGAGCTGCTTGCGACCGAGTGACGGAGAAGCCAACGGTGATAGCGACCAATTTTCAGAGTTCCGAAGCACAGCTTAAGTCGGCTAAATGCATATATTTCCACAGACTTTGTGGTGAATGGCGGCCACAGCAAGACTTAGTGTATGGACGCTTGCGCAGGACCAGACGGGAATGGGCTAGACTCCCAGCCGATGTTGGCCTTTGCAGTCCCTACTGGCCTCCCCAAGGACGTCGAGTGTATCGTACTCTCCCGGAGAAGCTATTGTGTCTGATCTATTATACATGTCTTTATTGCTGTGGCCACCTGTGAAAGGAAAGAGGAGCAACACGCGTTACGCAACAACTTGGGAAGAAAAAAAAAGCACATCATAAGGAGATCGATACTCTAGGAAAAAACAACTAACATCATAAGTTAAGAACGCGAAAATTTACACAAAAATCTGTGGAACAAGGTCTACACCCGGTTATAAAAGCGGTTAAGACAGATCAAACCCCCCCTCAAAACAGATGCACTAAGATAGGCTAAATCATGCTTCGAAAACCCTAGAGCAATTCCCAATTCAAAAGTTTCACGACAGAGCATGCTCCTAGCCCCGAAAATCATACCCTGAGTCGAGAAAGCCGTACGGGCATCGAAAAGATCCCTCAGGACAGCGTACTTCGCAGCCTTCTCCTTTGCCTTGTCTTTCAGCACGCCTTCATTAGCATCCCAGACGACTGCCATATCGATCACCAAGACTTGATCATTGGACTCAACGACGAGATCGGGTTTTAGCCTGACTCCATCCCCAGAAGTGAACCGCGGTTCCTCACGAACAGTAAGGCCCGGATTCGTTGATCAATCTGGCTACCTGCCTCGCAACGTAGTTATCACATTCTGTGCGAGAAAGATGGACAGATTCACACTCCTGAAGAATGTGAAACACCGTTTCAGGCTTCTCGGTTACAACGGCGGCAAAGCCGGGATGCCGGGTCGGAACTCTGTTTATTGGTTAGTGCCCTAGTTGGGTAGAGATTGGTGCGCATTCTTAAAGCTTTAATTCGGTCTCCCTCTTTAAGTAATTTGGAATCATGGTACAGCCAAGCATTGGCGACCGCTTGATCCTGATGTGCTAATAAATCCTTGTTGTTATACTTTCCCTTAAGATTACTCCACCATTTTTGAGACCCTCGCTTTAGTGCAGCGCTAACATCTGCAGCTGCCGTCACACGTGAAGGAACTTGGAATACTTCTGACAACCTAGTGAAATTCTTATGCAAAATAGTATCAAATAAGTTATTCACAAAAGGACTACCTAACCTGGTTAACCTAGCCAGATCACATATAACATCAGCATCCCTCATTTCTATGCAGCAGCACGATTTACAATGACTTCCGTTACTCAAATCTTCCAAATGCGTGGAATTTAGAAATATTGAATTAGTACTTTCCAAACCACATGACAGAGAAGCCTACATACAAACTGCTGTACTTGGGGTTGGTACTCAGCACTGCTGGTCGAAGCCCCAAAGCAGTCGCAGCGCCTAAAAACGCACTCCACTCGTCATCTGTGGGAGATGGCGCAGTAGGGAGCTTCGGGGGTAATTTAAGATGGCCATCAAGTCTATTCTTCATTGCTGCCTGTGAGAAATCCATTTCGGCAACACGCCGAGCCTCGATATGGTGGGCATATACAGGAACTCGAGCGTTGGTACTGTCGGTACGCGGGCGTTCCTTACACGCATGTGTCGCGAATTCGGTGTAATATAGTAAGGCTGCCATAAGTCACCATCGTATGTATATCCCTTTTAGCGGTTGTGGCCACGTTTGTGTATGCAAAAATTTTTTGCTTGCTTTGTCTACTTGTGGCCAAAAGAGAACAAAATACATTGTTGATTAGATTAATTGAACCTTCTGCATAGTTAATATGATTTGGCTTAACCTCAATCTGCTGCGTATGACCGTAGCGGATCACATTGGTGAAACACTACGATCAATGTTCAATGGATCGTTCGACTTGCCGCGTACATTTCGTAGATATGCCCTGCACAGCATTTATTTTAAATTGCTTTCAGACTTAATAACCTGAAAAGACACAATACTTGTACTGGCGCTCTTTGGCCTCAGATGCCCTTGCGCCAATAAAATTTAATGTAAAAAAAAGTTCGTGCTGAAATCTCCACGAGCGACGTCAAAAATTGGATTTTGGAGCCGTTGACTCAACAAAATTTCCTAAAACTAGGTATGTTAAGTCTATGGCCCCTCAGAGGACAATGAACTTCACTTCTACCATTTAGAAAGTACGTAGGCCTCGGTAGGCCCCATCAAGATATGTGACACCACGGCAAATGGTGTGGGAAATTCAAGGTGGCGTCACTACCCACGTTTTCTTTTTGGAGTTTTCTTGCTTATTGAAGTCTTCTCACAGCAGGTGTGGTGTTTTTGGCATAATGAAAGAGCGGTTACTAATACGAGAAAAGTCTATTTGATCTTGTATTTCAGTAAAGGCACGCTAAAAACAATTGTTTTCATATTTGTTAATGGCTCTTTAACAATAAAAACAGCACCGTTCCGGTGCCAGGAAGACACTTGGTCTTTTACTACCTACATAAGCTAACCTAACATGTGTACACTAAGGAAGCTCCATATATACAAGCATGAAAAAAAAAAAGAAAATGAATACAAGAAGATGTCGAAAATCGCAATATTAGCTTTTATGCCGCAAAGTGTCCAAAGCTTCCCTCTGCGACATCAATTAAGGCAGCAGACATTTTGGCTCGTATACGGTAGATGTTCCATTTAACAGGAGCTCCATTTACTGAGAGATGAAAAAGGGTGCAAAATACAAGTATGAACCCAATCAGATCGGAGTCCGTTCCATTTAAGCAGTGGTTCCCTTTAAGAGATTTCAGTTTACTTAGAGTCCACTGTATTCACGAAAACCACCCTAATTACATGCCATGCTGTGCTTGAAATGAGTCACAATTAGCCAAGCACCTGACATCTGCTGACGCCATAGTTCATTTGATCACATGCAGTTTGTGCATATGCATAGTGGATAGTGGGAGCTCCCTCATGCTATCTCCCACTACACAGATGGCATGTGCTTTTCAATCTTTGCTTGCCGGTTATTGAAGGGTGGGGAGGCAATGTCACGCCAAAACAGCAGCCAGTGTAGCTGTTCAAGACGATATTTTACAACTACAGTGTCTAAGACGACCACTATTTTTTTACAAACGGCAATAACTTTTTCTTATCAAGCTACCCCCTTTATTGGAATGCCTGAATTAAGTGGCTAAGGAGCGGCTAAGTATGTACATATTTCTAGTCGCACAATATAAAAACAAGGGCCAGATTGATGTGCACCATGCACCAGCAAGCAGCCAAATATAGCAACTACTGGTGGAACTGTCCCTACACCAGCCACCTGCGTGGCAGCTGTCCTGGCATTGTGCTCAAGGAAAGCAGTGGCCATACAACTGTTGCCAGGGTAGGGGCTGTGCAAAGGTGAATAGTAAGACTGCTATGTGCAAATATTTGGGATGGAGGTTAAAGCAATGTAAAAGCATTCCTTACCTTCCACAAGAGTTCCTTTCTGAAGACACCAAGAACAGCCGTAGTATCCGTTGAACTGTTTTGCATTCAGCAGAGCAGCTCGTGCAGGCGAGTCAACACAGCAGCACACAATTTTCACAGCAGAGTGAACAACTTCCTCTGCAAATGACCATGTTATCTTCCCTAGACCATGGAACTGGTCAACAAAGGCCTTCAAGAAAAGGTGAGCAGGTGGATGTTCTTTGCTGAACCAAACTGCTGCAATTAGGATGTTCTTCCAACGAAAAGGCACAGGACAACTCATTCAGCGAGACTTGGATTGGCCATACTGAGCCTTTGCTGGATTTGAAGACTGGCGAACCATCAGTGTTCAGAGTTAAAGTCAAGTCACACCACCTCATCTTGAGCGCATGGCGCATTTTCTTGTACAGCACACCATCTGTTATATCCTTGATTTGATGTGAGGAGCTTGAAGCGAGCTTTTGCAAGTTGTGGCCAACAATGTTTCCGGTTATTTTCAGAAGCTGCTGCAGCTGTATTTTGAGGTCCATCAGGATGAAGAAACTCCCTTTCTTCAGCAGAGCAGAAAGTGGAAACACCTGGGAGCAAATGCGACAAAGCTTGTTTATTGAGGCCATGGGTTTCTGTCAAAAAATTGCACGTTGAGCAGTATGTGTGGACCTGAACCATTTTCGATTTTTGCAAATCCCCAAGTTTTCGAAACCCATACTTAGTAGATGGGAAAACCTCTTGGCCAAATATTGCATTTAGCAACTTCAACAAGCCGTCCACTTGGGTCCATGGTAGTCCAGCTGCCACAACAAAAGTCAGTACCAGCAGCATGGCTTGCAACCGTGTTGTGGAAATGCCAGGAAGATGTACTGATGAGTTTGCCTTGATGAACTCCGAGAGATCAAAATCTGGATCATCAACTTCACCGTCTTCTGGGTCTGGCCTATCTTCTGGAGTTTCTTCAGCAAACTCCGAGCTGTCGGTAAACTGGCTGTCCATCTCTGAATTGTCCTCCTGTTCACTTGGCCAGTCTTCCTGACCAATTTCAACACTTTCTGAAATATCAGAGAGCTCGCCATCTGTTAAGAGGGAGCTACCTTGTGAACTTGGCTCATCTTCCTGCACGACGCCGTCATCACATGGCTTACTTGAAGTTGCCTGCAGGGAAACAAATGATAAGAGGAAAATAGGAGTGAGCCAATAGTCGGGCGCAGTGCGTTTTGGTTAGGTCATACATAAGAGCATTCAAGAGAACCAACTATGTCAAGAGCAATAAACACGACATTCAAATTTTGAGTATGACAACTGGTATCGGCCAATGCTGAAAATAACCAGGCTTTGTCGTGACGAATCTGGTACAAAAAATGTTGGCTGATCTGACAGGGCAAGCAGCAGTCCTGTCGTATCATGTGTTCAGTCTCTTTTAGCAATACAATAACAATGTCGTGAAATATTCAGCAACTCGCCCAGCAGAAAACATGTAAAGCAGTGGTGACATGCTTGGTATGTGCATGTGTGTACAGCAAAAGCTCGTCCAACTCGAATTTCACGGGACCGGAGAAACTTTCTGAGCTAATCGAATGCCGAAAACCACCCTCTTTATGCACGGCTATTGCCTGTGGACAAAAAGGGTGTTTTGTAGTAATGTCGCTGGCACAATTTAATCCGAAACCACTTGTAGCAGTTGATTCTATGCTAAAAGAATGCCAAAACATTCCGCTTCTAAAACTCAAAGGAAAATCTGCAAAGATGTGCAGCGCACTAAACCTTGATCGCTTTGCAAAAAGCATTAAAGAAAGCAAGAGTACATGCCTAAACGCTATGTTCAGTGTGAAAACCCATAAAGTAGAACGCCCTCTAAGAGTCATTATTTCTGAGGATGGGACAGGGCAAAAATGTGTAGCAAGGTTTCTTCAAATGAAACTAGGGCTCCTCTCGTTTGACGACCCATACATGGTGAAAAACTGATGCTGTAGTAGATTTCCTCAAGCAGAACTTGAGTAAGGGCCTAACGGCTTGGTCAGTGGATGTTAAGGATCTTTATTATTCGTTACCACATTCCCAGCTGCTTCATTTTGCCAAGGAGTGAATCGATGACTTCGGGTCATTGACATTTCAAAACGAAAAGGGCTTAACAGTTGCTGGGTTCCTTGAACTGCTCGCAATCTATCTGCAATCTACGTACATTGAATATAACGATAAGGTGTACATCCCAAGGCAAGGAGTGTGTATAGGATCCTGCCTGGCTCCGATCGTAAGCATCTTTCTAGCTATGAATGAACGAAAGAAGGGGAATTTCAAGGCCTTGTTTTTTGCTTTTTAGACACATTAATTAGAAATAACAGACCAGAAACCCAAGGAACGTATAGGGGATGGTATTTGTAGTATATATAGTGTAAAATCTGAACAAAGTAAAGTGGACGAAAAGATAGCTTGCCGCTGGCAGGGACCCAACCTGCGACCTTCGAATAACGCGTCCGAGGGTCGCAGGTTCAGTCCCTGCCAGCGGCAAGCCATCTTTTCGTCCACTTTACTTTCATCAAATTTTACGCTATACATACTGTACATACATACAGGGTAAACCGTGCTTGCCTAGCTCTGTCTGCGATAACCACAGTTAACTGCGGTTAAGTCTGCCATGTAGCTACCTCTAACCGCGGTTAACTGTAATCGTTAGCTTGTCCACGGTTAAGGCTGCCCGTGTGACAGGGGTATAAGTTAGTGAAGAGAGGCGCAGCGAGCCTTTGTTTTACAAATTCAGTTCGGAAGTCTTGTGGTCATGTCTAACCTCGGCGGGTTGCTCAACTTATGTGCCCGTTTCGGTAGCAGGTACAGTGCTTAAGAAAGTGCAAAGCCCAGTTATACCCCTGTCACATGGCAAACCTAACGCCATTTACAACGAATGACATTAGGTGAACTGAATGTCATTTTACCTGCCTGCTGTCACACAGCGAGAACAAATATTTTAAAATGAAGTCGATTACTTTAGCCCTCTTGAGCTGTAAACTTGGGAGATTTAAAAATTTATTGAAAGCACAAATATAACATGTGCGTAACCTCAAAAAAAAATTTATCACTAAAAAGCTGCTCCAAAAATATACAGCTGGGGACACAAACAAAGTCAAGCTCCTAGTCGGGCCAAGAGCCAATCTAAAACCAACATGGCAGACAATATTATGGAGCGCGGGAGCAAGACTACCAGTGCCTAGAATACATACAGCACGAATGACACTCCGGCCGCAGAAACTATACTCGGGGACAACTTTCTGTGGCAACGAAGCAATAGCTACGGGGGGGTAGAGCTAACTGCTCTGTGTAACTGCGCCAAAGTAGTTCCCCATTCTCGGGTTTCCGTTCCAGTTTCGGCGCGACAGATATGTGTTTGCTACAGTTCATTTTTTCGCGCGTGCTGCGTGGTTGAATGCGTTCAACAACGATGACTGAGCATGCAGGCCTATTGGTGACTCTTTCCCAACGCTTCAATTCCTTCTTATCACGTTAACGCTCATAACCTCTCTTGAGCCTTGCAGCACTATGCTCGCTTACGCCGGTAAGCTGGCTAACCGAACGAAATGCGGAAATGATGAAGACTCCCGGTTCGTCAGTCTCACTTCAGCGTACACTTTGCAGATCGTTTGTTTTGATAGCGTGTCGTTCTGAAGCTTCTGGAAAATTCTATGCTGCGTAAGTGGCGAGCTACTTGAGGATAAAGGCACGCCGTCGACAAGGACATTTCTTTCTTTTTTTTTTAAGGGAACCTATGCGACACCAGTGGTGAACAGCAACCAAAAAGACCCAGAAATACGAAAAAAATATTGCCGTTCCACGTAATCTTGCTCATCATTGTGCGACATCAATCTGAGGCTACAAAATAAGAACTGTACCATTTTTTAAATACTCGGGTTGCACAGAGCTAACTTTTTTTCGCTGAGACTACTTGCAGCTACGCAGTGAAACCATCGAAACGGCATGGTTCGGCTTTGTAGCCTTGGCTGCATTGCCACAGAAAGTTGTCCTTGAGTATAGACGGCGGCAGCTAATTAGTGTTATCACCACCTTGATCGAAAAAAAACACACGAAATCGGACAATCAACGCCAGAGATCCAGCAAAAACAAGAACAGAGCACAAATGAAACATGGCCGGAGTTCATGCCCGTCCAGCCGCTGTAACAGAGTAGCTTTCTTTTAGAAGCTCTCATGGATACTATTATGTCGTTAAAACAGCAGTTGGTTAATCTAGTAATGAATAAGTGATTTATGAATAATAAATAGCTGCATATCCAAACACGACAGGCATCTTTTTGAAAGGTCCCTGGCGTCAAGACTACGCATTCGGTCCGAAATCGAATGATAATGTGTTTCGAGAACTCATTAGACAGAAAATGTAGTTTTAATCGAATGGCATTATATTCCCTGTGTGACAGCAAACAAACAAAATTACAAACGAATGACATTTGCTGTAAATGACATTAGATTTGCCATGTTACAGGGGTATCAGTACAGGGGAGAACGTTACAAGCAGAAAGAAAGATCTGGTGGTAATCCCATACATTCACAAAATATCGCCAAGTCTGAGTGGAGGAGATTTTTTTCGCACAAGATAAGCTACAAAAGTTGTGCAAGCTTACAGAACCTCTGATCAAAATTACAATATGCACAGAGAAAATATTTGCAGCTCATCAAATTCTACATGTTGCCGATTGTCTAATTGATCGTGCAAGAAACGATAGTAGCTAACTGATAGCACCTACTCGTATTTTGTTTGCACTGAGGTGCTCTTGATTGATTGGAGTAGGCACAGTAGTACACACTCGCAACACGAAATCTTGTTTGTCACTCAATTGTGTTTGACCCCAAACAGATTTACGGCATAACGTTTTGTAAGGCTAAGCTGCACTCAAGTGCTTTCCAGATAGACCAGCGTATGGGCAAGTCAGTGGGCCATACTCGGTTACTCTACTCTAACTGCGACTGCAGTCATGCAGCACAAATGCCGGTCACTTATAGCTAGCTAGCCCAAATGTGTTGGTAGCTGCCACCTTGAAAGCTTAGCACATTTCCTACTTGTGCGTCTACGCAACAACTGTGGCTCTCCGAGCAGGGTGAATTGAAATAGCCACATTTTGCGTTTACCTCTCTCACTGGAGATTGCAACTCGATTGTCTGTAATTTGAAGCTTTCAAATGTGAATATGATTGCTTATCATCAATATTCATGTTGAGCACCCGCTGACCTCTAATGTAAAGCATGACATTTATGCATAACATGAACACAGGTTGACATACCTCTAAATTAATGCATATCATGTTCGCCGTTTCAATGTGCTTCTTAACCATGGCGTTGACACGGCGCCTCCTTTGCGTCATCTTGTCATCCTCGTTTTGCCGTGGTAGTATTTTGTACCGAAATACTTTTCCTGCCACGAGGGATGCAGATTAAGTGACAATAAGTGACAATAAGCAAGAAAAAGCATTACTCACATTGCTCACTTGTCACGACTACAAACATACAAGGAGTTTGCTTAGAGAATACATGTTTTTTGCAAAAATCCTGTGACTGTAAGACTCTTGTTTTCGCGCGGGAACTTTACATGGAGGGGGCAATACTTTGCCGCAGCTGTAATGACACTGTTGCGACTCAGTAACAAAAACACCTTACTCATCACCTTAATTATATTTGCAATTATTTACTTCAGGGCGGGTGTTTACATTACGCAGTCGCGGTGCATTTTTTAGAAAACACGATAGTGGCACGTAGTTATGTGTATATACGTCATCAAATTTTAAGGGTGATGTCGAAACTGATTGCGCACGAAGCACGGCCGTTGTGTGACGTCAGACTGGAACTACCCGTGGCAAGAAGTGACAAAATTTGATTGAAGGCGTGCCGCGGCCGTATCCTTTCGTGAACAGCGGCAAGTCATGCGCCAGCGGATCGCCCTGACTCTGTGCATGGTGGGTTTCAACAGGTCCAATAATTGCCTGAAAACTCTCAGCCTGAATTTTTCACAGAGATGTGGTGTAACGTTTCAATCAAACTTGCATAACGAAACATTTTCTGTCACAACTACAATTCTTTTCATGCAACTAGCTCAACGCACAAATACTTCAATCGGCTTCCAAACCCCCCTCCATCATGGCAGCTAGGGATCTGCCTAGCCGAGGACACATACACTTACTGTTACGACAAAAAGAAACGCAGTGCTTTCCGAGTGTGCGTCCCCAATGTCACGGATGATTGGTCGACGATAAGCACACGCGGTGCGATAGCGTCGGCCGGACCTAGGTTCGAGCGCTACGCGGTCACGCCGCCTGAAAGCACACAATCGCCTAGCGATAACCAAGGCATGTCAAGGTTGTACTGCCACCGCTGTTTTCGTTTCTTTTCATCGCGACAGTGCAATACAATTTACAAAGCTACAGAGTATATGCAGACTGTATGCTACTACGCCTAAAAATATTGATGTAATGAGAGCGTGCCGGCAAGCACGCATAGCATACGCACCGAACAAAGTGAGAACGCTTGCACTGGGGGCAATGCCGTTGTAGAGCGTTTAATCGTGCCTGCTGGTAATGTAAGACGCCAGTGCACCTTTTTTTTTTCAAAGCCGACACAACAACAAAATGAATTAGCCATCGCCAAAGGAGGTGTACACGTCATAAGATGCATGCCCGCTTTCATGACAGGCATGCACATTCTCAACCCCAAATACGATCGCACATGATTAACTGGCCGGGATTTTTATCGTTTCAGCCTTGAACATATGTAGGATTTGCGTCTGTTTCATCAAAGCACTGGGCAGGTAACGTACCTTTATTTTGTCGGCAATTTCCTCTTCGGAGCTGCTGCTTTCAAGGTCGTTGCCGCCGACATATATAGCAATGAAGTCCTGTCTCGGTCTCAGGCAGCGAATATGGTGCACCAGTCCTGAGGCACGTGCACCTCCAAAACTGAAGGTGCACGTGCAACAGTTCATTCTCAAGTATAAGCGCGTCTCGTTTAAAAACTTTATTTGGCTGTCACGAAATAGGCATCCACGCAGAACAGGCATGCCGGCGCTCTGTCTGAAGGCTACCTTGAGACTCCTAAAAATACGACTGAATAAGGCTGCAGTGCCTCCACACTGCTTTTAAAGGAAGCAATGAAAACCACGTGCAACGCCCTTCAGGAGACTGGAAGTATGCCTTGAGGGCATCTCTCACTGATTTGGCATTGACATTGTAATTGTTACTGCCAAGAGACCTGGCACCTGTCAACAGACCGCGAGTGCCAGTGCCGCCGATCTCCAACTGCCTGGAAGGATTTCACCATCCTGCCCAACCCTGTCAACATCCTTGTCAGAACAGTACTTAAGAAAACCATCTTCTTCATCGTCAAGTGTTCTGAGATAGTTGTGCAGGAGTACTGTTGCCCACACAATGAGGTCAACAGTGTATGGAGATGCTCTGATGTCTTGACGAAGAATGCGCCACCGGTTAGCAAGAATGCCAAACGTGTTCTCGATGGTGCGCTAGCACGACTCAACTTGTAGTTAAACACCCTGCGGTCATCATCGAGCTGAGAACCAGGGTATGGTCGCATGAGGTCTACCTCCAACGGAAATGCCTCATCGCCAACGAGTACATAGGGCAACCTGATTGAAGCACCTGGAACATTTCTTGGAGGTGGAATACCAAGCTGGTCATTGTCTAAATCCTTGCCCTTGCTGCAATCACCAAGGAGGCCTCGTCGCCACGTGATCCACACTCCCATATATTAACCAAGGTGAAACGATACCTTG
>JALIZH010024523.1:0-20000 GCA_030522465.1 Rhipicephalus appendiculatus
ACCAACTAGCCCCACAGCAGACATTACAGTAGCTGGCTGACTACGTCGCAGTTCGAGTCCAGCTCGTGTCTCTGATTGCCTTGCGCCGCTAATCACCTTCCTTTGCGTGGTGTCGCTTTGAGATGGTACTAAGGTTGACCCTGCAAGCTCACCTGATCAGAAGAAGCAGCATTTTCCTTGTTTCTCCCGCGTCCATTTCCCTCCCTCCAGAAAGAAAAGCATGCGAGAGCGAAGATAGGGATGTTGACCAGTTGATAATAACCGGGGTGTTATCCTGTACAGGCGAAAGGTATGGAAGAGTATGAAAGTGAGTAGAGTAAAGAGCGAGAGAGGGGGGGACGGAGAGGGGGGAACACACACGCACATACAACGTCAGAGTCCGTCAGCCTTGTGCAATATACGACATTCTTACCAGTCTACAGCCACTCGTGCAGTAATATTGTTCTTAACAAATTTCAACAATGCAATGTGTTCGTAGCTTGAATTCTCGATGAATTTTCGGTATCATATTCGACGATAGATGTTAGTGTGGCAGACTTCTCTTCTTCCTCTGGCGCACAACAACTTGGTACGTGAACTGGTAGTGGGGGTTCTGCTTGAGGAGGAGGAATAAGTAGTTCTAAGAATTGCGTGCACGTATGAATGAACCACTCTGCGTTTTCCTAAACCATGCTTCAGAGTGCTACACTAGCGACATTGGTCTGTGCTCAAGCTGAGCGAGATGTATTGCGACTGAGTGTCTCTCCGAAGCGTAGCGAGGAAAGTCGCAAAAGATGCGCTGCGAAGTCCCCTCATGCAACAGACGTCCCAAAGAGCGCAAAAAAAAAATGAATGTTGTCAAAGAAAAACTTACTGCACCAAAGGTGTAGCATAATGGGATACTTTCGAACTATAATCCATTATTTTTTTTAAATCACATATTATTACACCTGAATTCATAAATGTTAACGCTTTTGGTCCGTTTGTCCATGTTTGTTAGCAAAGGCTAGGTGATAATTTTAAAAAAAAAACATCTACCAACTTTCAGTGCAGCCTTCAAGGCATTTCCATGACCTGAAAGTGTTGGGGCAACCAGAAGAGAACAGGAGCAAAATGCACATCAGAATGCTGTCTTTATTTTTATCTCTTTTTTTTTTTACCGGCAAAATATGAAAAAACACTACGCGAAGCACAAATCAGTGAAGCGCTCACGAGTTCCAGCGACGGATTCGTGGTAAAAGCCTTACGAGAATAATCTAAGTTCCCACTTCCGAACACCAGCGTCGGAGATACGCAATGGAGAAAAAATACGTGAAGCGATTGTCACAGCATGTAACCTACGCTGAGAAAGCAACATGCACTTGGCGTACAAAAAGAATGTTCGAGATGTATGCTATCACACGTACGCTGGCGTTCGAGCGATTCCTTCCGAGGAGAGTAATATCATAAAATTTTGGTAATTAACATTCCATCTGCAGTATTTTCCCCCTATTTCTTTGAAGTAAAATGCCCATAAATGCGCATTTTGCCTTTATATGGGCTGCTTCTGTAGTACCCTCACCTAGAATATCCTCTAGCACCTGCGATCTCTTTTAGAGAATTTTAGACGTTCTACACAGCCTTTGGCGGCACGCTTAGCACTTACGATAGGGTAGGAGGTGTTCCGTATCCATAAAGAAGTTTTCATCTTGTTTGCGCAAAAACGTGTGCGTTTATGATGAACGAACTGGCATACTCCATGATTCTTTCCTTGGGCCAGTGATTAGCGATTCAAACCGGACGCCATGCGCCAATCAGAAATCCCAACTGTGACCGACAGCCGATTCATTCGGCTCCCCAAAGAACAGGAACGTCATACAGCAGAAAAAGAAAGCGTCGCGTCAAAGAAGAAGCCACACGCTTACGCCTCGGGAAAGCGAGCCAGAGCACAGAGAAAGGCGTTGGCGAGAATCTAAAAGCACCAGCGGGTGAAGAGACACGAGAAGGGAACGTATACGTCGGTGCGGAGACGTTACGCTCCCGCGAACAAACACACGCCAAGAGCTCGGTCGAGGATGAAAAGCACGCTAAGGAAGCGAGCAGCTCGCGACACCTTATGGATATCTGCACCACGGGAAGAGCGGTCGAAGAGTAGTGACTTGTAATCGAAGAAGCAGCTCCCCCCAGGAGATCGATGGGCCAGTATTCGGCAGCGGCTCATGCTCGACATCAAGCCGGGTAGGATGGAGGAATCCGCTGTGTCTATACCACCTCACGCTGTTTCGTATTGTGTGTCTAGCGTTTTCGCCATGGAAGAAAGAATATAGCAGGTGCGGAGAGTATGTAATGTTGCATTATTTAGCGCATTAGCCGTACCATATACGCGGTAATAAAATTTAAGCGTCATATATTTCTAGAACTGACACACTTAGAATCAAGTGAAATACACGTCTGGACATAACGATGGCACTAAGTGAGATGATTATCGTCCCGTCTGTTCCATAACAAACTAAAAATATTAGTGAACATTTCAGTTCCGACAGTGAAAGGGCTCATTTGTATTGGGCACTCAGCGCCTGTCTTATTCCTAGATAATTTGGCACGATCCCTCTTTACAATTCCAGTGACTGCTTAGCGGCTCTATGACATTGCGCTGATGAGTTCGCAAGTACGACTTCAATGCCCGACAACGACGCTCGTATACTGATGGGTTCTACGACAGGAAAGGCCCGCGTGCTTTGATTTAGTTGCTCTTTCAGGTGGTGAAAATTACAACAGCCTCTCTCGGTACCACGGTACGCAACATAATATGCGGATTTTGACACCTAGAACCCCAGAACGTATTTAATTTACTTCTTTTGAAAGCACCGCGTTCCAAGATATTGACCTACAAGTTTTTGCATCAGTTCGTGTTACGCGTGAGAGACCCTGACCGAGTGTGATCATGTGCCCAATTTTCTGCGTAGTAACGCAGTAAAGCTGTTTTCTGATGTATGTACGCGCCTACTTTTGAGCCCCAATAGTCAAATGAATTTCGTGCCTGTGGTGTCTCATGAGTACCATCTGTCGCTCTCACCAGGCATTCCACTGAATATGTAGCCCACGGAGGACATTTTTGAAGCTGCTTTTATCTTATCCCATGCATCATTAAATTCCGCTACAGCGTACAATTCCCCGTCTTGTTGATTCTCACTGGCTCTGAGGGCTATACGCCCTACATAATCGCTTCAAAAAAGTCGCTAATGTAGCCTACATTAGCGACTTTTTGTAGAATCAGACAATTATAAGCAATCGTGAAAGGGGAGCTACCGTCGCTTCTTACAACTAGCAATGAATATGCAATTTTAACTAACAAGCAGTAATTCGCTCAAAGTCTCAGCGCTATTCCTCTGGTAACAAAATTCCAGACTAAATATTGCCACGCGCGTTTCTTATTTTCATTCTTGTTGTACTCGGTTTTCGCCCACAAAGACTGTCCGCATGCCCAGCGCAAACCGCGGCTGATTGTTCTAGAAGCTTCATTATTATTGTAGATCGTTGTGTTAAGATAGCGCGCAAGACGCGACCACTCTAGCTTATTTCAGAGCTTGCACGACGACCAGTGATAAGGCTAGAATGTTCGACGCGTGATGTATAAAAGCCGGTGCGTTCCAGCGATGATCAGATTATCGACGGCCGACGCTCTGTTCGCCGCTCTCAGTGCAGCGTGTATTGCTGTAGTCTGACCTTCAGTTTCCCGGCCACAAGTTCGGCCAAAATAAAGAGTTTCTTCTTTAACTCGCCGACTGTTGCCTTCGTCGACGTCAGGACCATGTGACATCTGGTGGAGGTGCTGCTTCGTCCATGCTCCGGACGCCCCCTGCGAGGTACTGACCCAAGCCCAACCGGCGAGGAAGACGACAGAAAGGACAACCCGGAAAGTCGAAGCAGCCGCAGGCAGAGGGGCCTCGAGCCAGAGTACGGGCTTCTTACTGAACACACCAGGCACTCCAAGCCAGCGACCTCAACCTGCAGGCACGATGACGAACCCTGCGCCGCCTACACCGATCGTGATCCGGCAGCCTAAAGAACCACCAAAATTCCGCGGATCATCAGTCGAAGATCCAGAAAGCTCGCTGTAAGCATACGACCGCGTCGCCGCTTTCAACCACTGGGACAACGACGACAAGCTAAGACATGCCTATTTCGCTTTGGAGGACGCCGCTCGGACCTGGTTCGAGAACCAAGAGCGAAGCCTGACCACGTGGGACATTTTTCGCACCAGGTTCCTCGCCACGTTCACAAGCGTCGTCCGTAAGGAGAGGGCTGAAGCTCTGCTGAAAACACGTGTTCAGCTACCAAATGAAAACGTGGCGCTTTTCACGGAAGAGATGTTGAGACTGTTCCGCCACGCAGACCCTGAAATGTCCGAAGAGAAGAAGGTTCGCCTCCTGATGCGAGGAGTTAAGCAGGAGCTCTTCGCGGGACTGATGCGCAACCCACCGACGAGTGTCGAGGATTTCGTCTCGGAAGCGACGACTATCGAGAAGACCCTCGACATGCGCAACCGGCAGTACAATCGCCGTTCGACTCCACATTTCACCGACATCTAAGGGCTCTGCTCCGCCGACCTGCGCGAAACGATCCGAGCGATCGTGAGGGAGGAACTGCGGAAACTGTTACCCTCGTCACAACCTCAAGTGGACTCGATCACCGACATCGTTCGTGATGAAGTCCAGCAAGCGTTGGGAGTTCCCGAACCACCGCAGTCACATCCGGAGGCTATGACCTACGCTGCTGCAGTCCGCCGTCCTGTTCCCGCTCCGCGACAACATCAAGTCACCGCGTCGCCGCAATTCCATCGCCAGGCGCCGCCGCTGCCGCCACCACCACCACCGACGCCCTACCGTCCTCCTGTAGGCCAGCGCTACGCGCCAAGGAAAACCGACGTCTGGCGCGCTCCTGACAACCGCCCGCTCTGCTACCATTGCGGGGAGGCCGGCCACACCTACCGCCGCTGCCAGTACCGACAGATGGGGCTGCGCGGTTTCGCCGTCAACGCGCCGTGTCCGCAGCGGAGTGAACGACCTCGCGACATCGCCGACTACATTACCGGAACACAGTGGCAACAACGGCGACCATCCCGTTCACCATCGCCCGGCCGCTACATGTCGCCGCACCGCCGGCAGTACACTGGACCAAACCGGGGCCGGTCCCCTAGCCCGTATCCGGAAAACTAGGGGCAGCAACCATTGGAGGTGCGGTTGCTGTACGACGAACTAACGAAGACCCTCCGCCGACGACGCCGACGCGACGAGACCTGCTGAACAAGACGCGAAGCAGACAGAGCCCTGCCGACGGAAGCTCGCGGACTGAGGAAAACCTGACGACGCAGCATGGAAGCAGCGCAACAATTCGACGTAGCCTGTGATCCGACGCCGCGACCTAACCGCAACGCAAGGCGACGGACTAGCGACCTCGACGTTCTCATGGACGGCCACAGCGTCACCGCTCTCGTCGATACTGGGGCCGACTATTCCGTCGTCAGTGGGCCAGTTCGCCGCCAAGCTGAAGAAAGTAAAGACCGCTTGGAGTGGACCCGAAATCCGGACAGCTGAAAGGCCACTTGATAACTCCGATTGGAGTCTGCACGGCGAGAGTCACGATCAATGACCGGACTTATCCAGCGAGCTTTGTAATCCTACAACACTGCTCCAGGGATGTGATACTTGGAATGGACTTCCTGAGCGACCACGGCGCCGTCATCGACCTGAGGTCTGAGTCGATAACACTAACCTCAGAAAAAGCGATCCTGCCCCACGCGACGCCGGGGAACCGTGCATTGAATGTGATAGAAGAGCAGTGACCGTATCGCCGCTCTCCAGCGTCATTGTTTCCGTCGGCACCGAAAAACCCGCTAACGTTGAAGGCGTCATCGAGGGCGATCAGCACCTACTCCTGAACCGTCAAATTTGCGTCGCAAGAGGTATAGCTGAGCTGCGTGACGGTAAAGCAAAGGTAGTGCTGACAAACTTCAGCCACGAATACAGGCACCTCAACATTGGTACGACGGTCGCCTATCATCGACGAATGCGTGGCCGCAAGCAATGCTTTCGCCCTCTTCGATGCTTCGACGAATCGAGGTCCCCAACCCGATTTCGACATCAACCCGAGCCTTACGAAGGCCAAGCAAGACCAGCTCAAAGCCCTACTCATGCAATTCAAGGACTGCTTCTCGGCGTCGTCAAGAATTCGACAGACCCCAATTGCGAAACATCGCATCATAACAGAAGAAAGTGCCCGACCAGTTCGACAGAGCCCGTACCCAGTTTCTACGCGCGAACGTGAGGTCGTGAAAAAACAAGTAGACGAAATGCTACACGACGACATCATTCAGCCGTCCAAGAGTCCGTGGGCGTCACCCGTGGTTTTAGTGAAGAAGAAGGACGGAACCCTACGCTTCTGCGTCGACTATCGCCGCCTGAACAAAATCACGAAGAAGGACGTGTATCCTCTCCCACGGATAGACGACGCCCTGGACCGACTCCACAACGCGAAGTATTTTTCGTCGATGGACTTCAAAACCGGCTATTCGCAAATCGAAGTCGACGAGAGGGACCGAGAGAAAACTGCCTTTATAACACCAGACGGCCTCTTCGAGTTCAAGGTCATGCCCTTTGGCCTTTGCTCGGCACCTGCAACTTTCCAACGTGTCATGGATACAGTATTGGCGGGCTTGAAGTGGCAAACTTGCCTTGTTTACTTGGACGACGTCGTTGCGTCTTCCTCGAACTTCGACGAACACCTCCAGCGCCTCCAATCCGTACTTCAAGCAATCAAGAACTCCGGGCTGACCCTGAAGCCAGAAAAGTGCCGCTTCGCGTACGAGGAGCTTCTGTTTTTGGGTCACGTGATCAGCAAGACTGGAGTGCGCCCAGACCCGCAGAAAACAGCTGCTATCGCCACTTTCCCGCCACGCACCGACAAGAAAGCCGTGCGCCGATTTCTCGGCTTGTGCGCCTACTGCAGACGCTTCGTCAAGGACTTTTCACGTATCGCCGCACCGCTAACCCATCTCACTAAAACCGACGTGGACTTTAAGTGGGAAACGGCACAAGTAGAAGCATTTCAAGAACTCAAACACTTGCAGACGCCGCCGATACTTGCGCACTTCGACGAATACGCCGACACGGAAATCCACACCGACGCCAGCAGTGTGGGGGCTCGGAGCCGTCCTAGTGCAGAGGACTGACGGACTTGAAAGGGTTATCAGTTATGCTAGCCGGTCTCTATCCAAGGCAGAAGCCAGCTATTCCACAACAGAAAAGGAGTGTCTTGCCATCATCTGGGCTACGTCAAAATTTCGCCCCTACCTCTACGGCAGATCTTTCAAAGTTGTGAGTGACCACCACGCCCTGTGTTGGCTAGCTAACTTGAAGGACCCTTCAGGTCGTCTCGCACGGTGGAGCCTAAGACTTCAAGAATTCGACATTACCGTCGTGTATAAGTCCGGAAGGAAACACTCCGACGCCCACTGCCTGTCTCGTGCCCCCGTCGGCCCCCCCGCCGCAAGACGACCAGGATGATGACTACTTTTTGGGAACCATACGTGCCGACGACTTCGCCGATCGACAGCGAGAAGACCCGGAACTGAGGGGCCTAATGGAATACCTACAGGGCAGGACCACCATCGTCCCAAAAGTATTCAGGCGAGGATTGACGTCACTTTCTTAGGGAAACAACGTCCTCGTAAAGAAGAACTTCTCCCCCAGCCCGAGCCAGCTACCTCATCGTTGTACCTTCGGATCTGCGACCAGAAATTCTGCAGGCGCTGCACGACGACCCAACGGCTGGCCACCTCGGCTTTTCGCGCACGCTTGCAAGAACACAGGAAAAGTACTACTGGCCGCGCCTTACCGCCGACGTCGCTCGTTACGTGAGGACATGCCGGGACTGCCAGCGACGTAAGACACCGCCGACAAGGCCAGCGGGACTTCTGCAGCCCATCGAGCCACCTCGCCGGCCGTTCCAGCAAATCGGCATGGATTTACTGGGTCCGTTCCCGACGTCGGCTGACGGAAACAAGTGGATCGTCGTGGCTACCGACTACCTCAACCGCTACGCCGAAACAAGGGCCCTGCCCAAAGGCAGCGCCGCCGAGGTAGCAAAGTTCTCATGAGGACCTCCGGGGCAAAGCGCCCCGGAGGTCCTCATTCCGACAGAGGCACGGCATTTACAGCGGAGTTAACTCAGGCGATCTTGAGGTACAGCCACACAAGCTACCGCCGGACCACCGCCTACCACCCACAGACCAATGGTCTCACCGAGCGTCTAAACAAGACCATCGCGGACATGCTGGCCATGTACGTCGACGTCGAGCACAAGACGTGGGATGTAATCCTCCCGTTCGTGACCTTCGCCTACAACACGGCCGTGCAGGAGACGACACAGATGACGCCGTACAAGTTGGTCTACGGAAGGAACCCGGCAACGACGCTCGACGCCATGCTGCCCAACGTCGCTGACGAAGAAAACCTTGACGTCACCAGCTACCTTCAGCGCGCTGAAGAAGCCCGACAGCTCGCCCGGCTGCGCATTGTGGTGAAAGAGGAAAGAAGACGAAGAATGCAGCGAGGAAGGCGGCACGTCGCGGACAAAAAGAGAGCGCGTGGTGGTGGCGGCGAAGAAAAAGGAAGACGAAGCAGCCAGTGCTGGGGTAGCGGCCACGCAAGCAGACAGCGTTCGAGGGCCATCCATGTTGGCGAGGGCTACCCGGGCGAACCGCTGGGCAGCCTCCTGACGGGTCGCGCTCCTGCGTACGCTGGGGCATCGGCTCTGACTCCTGCCCAGTACTTGGCTGGTTCCTGGACGGGCTGGCGCCTACCCGAGAGAACGTCGGCTTCGCCGCCACTCGCCCGGCTGCTGATCCTGCCACGCCACGACGTCCCTACGCACTGCTGAGGGGATCTACCGCCGGCCTGCTGTGCTACGGACGGTTATGTGAGCACATCACTATAGGACATGATATAGTCGTTAGACTGCGGGATTAAGTGTAAGCTGTTGCTTGTGTGTGTATTGTCGCGAGGGATCGGTTACGTTTCTTAATATATGTGTGTTTACCAGACGTACTGTGTTTGGCTCCTTCCTTCACCGCACCGCACATGAATTAAAGTGACCTTCCTCTAATCCTTCACTACATTATCTGGCGTCCACGAGACAGGACTAAGCTCTCATAACACCTTTCGAGAGCCTCACTTTGTTCGTGTGCGGTGGTTGAAGATGCATGCCGAAAAGCTGATAGGTCTAGGTAAAGAGTTAGGACTCTCAGGCAAGGCACTCCAGCAGTGGGTAGATAAGGAGCGCGAAAGAGAAAGCCAGGGAGTATGCGCTAACGCGGGATGCAGCAAAAGAAGATCACGAGCGGGAGTTGCAGCGGCAAGCTGGATAACGACAGTTGCTAGAGCTTCGGCTGCGCGTGCAGGAATCGCAACAGGCTAGACAAGTAGTCCCCGCCGAACCAACTAATCGCGACGCAAGCAATCAAGGGTTCCGAAGCCCGCACAATTTATTCCTGCGTTCAACGAAGCCCGTGATGAGCTCGATGCTTACATTCAAAGGTTCGAGCGAGTGGCTACGAACCAGGAATGGCCTAGAGATAAGTGGTGCCTCTCCTTGAGCTTGTGCCTAACGGGGGAAGCTCTGTCGGTAGTTGGACGCATGTCCGCCGAAGATGCGACTGACTTTGAAAAGATCAAGTCTACATTGCTCCAGAGGTTCCGGTACACAGAGGAGGGCTATCGCGTCAAGTTTCGAGAGGCCAAACCAGAGAATGGCGAAACAGGACGTCAGTTTGCCGGTAGATTGCTGGGGTATTTTGACCACTGGCAAGAGATGGCCAAAACCGAAAAGACATATGATGCCTTGCGAAACCGGGTTGTCTCGGAACAATTCTTGCTGCAGTGTAACCAGAAGCTCGCTGTATTTTTGAAAGAGCGGGGTTGCAAAGATCTGGACAGTTTGGCCGAAACAGCTGATCACTACCTCGAAGCTCAAGGCCTGACCCACCTGGCTAGAGGTATAGAGGAAACTGCATATAGGAAGAGTGGGACACCAGCCGAAGAGCCATCAAGCGTTCAGGGAAAGCCCGACTGCTTCATATGCAACAAGCGTGGACACAAGCCATCAGACTGCTGGTCTAGGTCTACGGGAAGCAAGTCCGCGACCGGTTGGAATGGAAAGAAACCGGACAGCTTTCCCAAAGATACGAAGGGCCGCAACGAGGCCTTGTGTTCTCTCTGAACCTGGTGATAGTGGCAACATTGGTTCCAGTGCGCAAATCTTTGCTGGACCGGGACGTCAATCAGAGCCGATGCCCCAGCGTACGCAGGAGCGCGACCCGTCAGGAGGCTGCCCAGCGGTTCGCCCGGGTAGCCCTCGCCAACATGGATGGCCCTCGAACGCTGTCTGCTTGCGTGGCCGCTACCCCAGCACTGGCTGCTTCGTCTTCCTTTTTTCTTCGCCGCCACCACCACGCGCTCTCTTTTTGTCCGCGACGTGCCGCCTTCCTCGCTGCATTCTTCGTCTTCTTTCCTCTTTCACCACACGCATCAAGAATCAGCAGACGACTGACAGCCGCCGCTACAATCTTCGACGACGATTCGTGGAATACCAGCCCGGCGACCGCGTCTGGGTGTGGACGCCGATACGCCGACGTGGACTCAGTGAAAAACTTCTTCGGCGTTACTTCGGGCCATACAAGGTGCTTCGACGTCTCAGTACTCTGGACTACGAGGTCGTCCCCGACGGCATTACGAACTCTCAACATCGTCGTGCGCGACCTGAAGTAGTCCATGTCGTGCGCCTCAAGCCGTATTACGCGCGTTTAGCGAACCTGACGACTGGACTTATTGCTTTATTATTGTAATTTCTTTCTGTAGTCTTGTGATTTCTTGTTGCATGTATTTTAAAGACGATAGTCTTTCTTGGGATACCTAAACGGAGAAATTTTGGTCTGTCTGTCTGTCTGTCTGTCTGTTTGTCGGCACGTCACACGATTCAGCTAGCTGGCCAAAGTTTAACCCCCTGCCTTACGACCTCCAATCTTGACCAAGAAGCATGTGTTCATACGGGTGAGCGTGGGCAATTAAAAATCAAATATTACGCATACCTGAGGCACAATATCAATACCTTAGTACTATTCACAGTGTTCCTTTAAAACAAAATCTATAGATACGTAATTATAAAGATCCTAGTGTTTATTACGCGGCGCTGCTGTGTACAAAACAAGTCTCCGCCCAGTGATTTAACTTCGACGCTGTGGCTGGCTGTGGTGCTGCCACCTGGCAGTAGCATTGTTCAACACAAGCCGATCTTCCCCGGTAGCGCTGTAGATGGCGTCCTCTTCTGTTTTATCAATGCCAGCCAGATGCGGCTGATTCATCGTAGAAGAGCGCTGTCTCAGGCAAGGCAAAACATATATGGCCGCTTGATGAAATACGACCCACTCTACAAGACATGATCAGAGAACGCAGAAAAAAGACCGACGACCAAATTTCAGCGGAGAAACGCCGGCGTCCGTCTAAGCGCGCCCGGAAAACGTCCGAAAAACGAGCCCAGCGGCTTGCCCAGCTATTAAATTGTGGTACTCATGCCGCTCATGCAGTGCAGTCGGCACAAGACTATCGTCTTTCGACGACATTTCCAGCGAAGCACGCAGATACGCGGCCAATTTTTTCCCCCGTGTTCTTTTTTAAGCATCGGGACGATGCTTTTTCAGATGGGGGCATTGCCACGCGCGTTTCTTATTTTCATTCTTGTTGTACTCGGTTTTCGCCCACAAAGACTGTCCGCATGCCCAGCGCAAACCGCGGCTGATTGTTCTAGAAGCTTCATGATTATTGTAGATCGTTGTGTTAAGATTGCGCGCAAGACGCGACCACTCTAGCTTATTTCAGAGCTTGCACGACGACCAGTGATAAGGCTAGAATGTTCGACGCGTGATGTATAAAAGCAGGTGCGTTCCAGCGATGATCAGATTATCGACGGCCGACGCTCTGTTCGCCGCTCTCAGTGCAGCGTGTATTGCTGTAGTCTGCCCTTCAGTTTCCCGGCCACAAGTTCGGCCAAAATAAAGAGTTTCTTCTTTAGCTCACCGACTGTTGCCTTCGTCGACGTCACGACCACGTGACAATATAACAACTCGTCATGAGCACCGAAAGTGTTTTCTTCAGCTGAGCAAAGAACACGTGTATTCAGGGAAGATTACCAGCATCACCGAGCTACAACCGAAGATGAGAAAGACCGGAGTTCACGTCTGCCAGTATCTGCGTTGCTATATTACCTTTATTGAATCCGTACAAAGCTGAAAGTTGTCTTGATAATCACGATCTTCATATCATGTGACCCCAGCGCAAGAAAGGACAAAGGACAAGGAAGAACCACAGACGAGTGCTGATACCTACAACGGAACCTTATCTCCTAAACGGGACAGAATATAAAGAAAACGACACGTGAACAAAAAAAAGACTGCAAAGCACTATTTGCAAAAACACCTGCACAGTAACATGAGCCTACATCACTTGCGGCGGTCATGCGCACGGGACATGTACCGAACTTCTTTTTCCGCCAAGGCAATGGATGGGACACTCACGCAATTATCGCCAAGTCTCGCGATTTCTGCTGCCTCTATAATTTCACGCGTTAATTGAGAGTCACATCGTTCTTCCTTATCCTTGGTCCTTTCTTGCGCTGGCGTCACATAATGGACCACCAACTTGCCCAAAAATTTGCTCTCATCATATCAGTAGGTTTTTTAAACCACTATTTTTTGTGACAATGGATACACGCTTTTTTACAGGCATATTTCTTTGCTGACACCGCGAGAAAGCTGTGTGTTCGTCCGTCTTCAAATGGGACAATTGGATTTGAACCCGAGTTCACAGAGGACCCGGGTTCAAATCCCCCTTCGATGCTGGGTATTTTCCCTCATTTTTTTTTTTCATGTCTCTCGCCTACGCTACCGACGGCAACGGCAACAGTGACGCCACTCAACGCAGGAACGGGCGCCTAAGAGCTGCGCTCCAATATATAAGTTTTCTTAATCCTGCTGGAGTTCTCAACCTACGTCAGCACGTTCAAACGCCTAGTCTCTTACAAAAATCTTTAAAATGTGAATGCAGTGCACGGACGGCACAAAACAAATGCAAAAGGAGAACACCTTCTATAAAGACTTCGTTGATAGGGAGTTAAAACGCGATCTAACGTAACCCCATTTTAAGAATTTTCCGCTAAAATGAAAAAAAAAAAAATTCCATTGCCCAGCAGGTACTCTAAGGCTTCAGTGTTGTCATCAACTCGAATTAACGAAACTATCATGTCAGCAAACCCGTTTTAGCAAACTTCTACTAAATTCGTGAAAATGTGACTTTCTATCTAATTTTGACTCACGCGGGTTTTCCTTTTCTACCACAATCGCATTAAAACACCTGGCTTCCCTAGTCACGGCCCTGGTTTTATTTGGATGAGGCTGAGCGCTGCGCCCAAGCCAGGAAGAACAGACGTAGCAGTCGGCGGCGCACTTGCGTACGTGATTTCCCACAAAAGAAGTTTAAATTAGCAAAAAAAAATTCACGGATAGCCCCTGATTGATACAACAAATTAATTGCTAAAAACGTGCTTCATCACAAGTTTATTTACAGTAAAGATCCAAGCATATGGAAAGATTACAAAATGCTTGGAAACAAACTAAACGGAGCATATAAACCGCACAGGAAATGTTATTTTCAAACTGAGTTCGATAGCTGCTCGAATAAACCCGACAAAATATGGGAAAAGCTTAATGCCGTCTTAAATCGCCGTAAATCATCTCCACGCGTAGAAAAAGCTACTTCTTGGTGGCTGCGAAATGTCGGGCAATGATTTGGTGAACACATTTAAAGATTATTTTGTGAGCAACTGTAATGCTTTTGCATCTTCTGATTATTCAAATTTTATGCCAGCTAGTAATCCACCCTCCTTTTTTCCTCGCGCATATACAGAGCCTGAACTACCCTCCGTTTTTTGTTCGCTTAAAAATAGCTGAAGTTGTGATGTTGAAGGCATGCAGGTTCACTCAATCAAGTATGGGCTTGATATTCTTTGTCCATATGTCACCCGTATTAAATGCAAAGCATTGCTTTGCGTACTGTAAGCACTTTTGCGTTTCTATCTACGTATCTATCTATCTATCTATCTATCTATCTATCTATCTATCTATCTATCTATCTATCTATCTATCTATCTATCTATCTATCTATCTATCTATCTATCTATCTATCTAGCCGCCTACGTCTGGGTGCTCTCGGGATGGCCTCCTTAACTTGGGGTAGACCAAAATTTGTATGGGAGGATAAGAGGTATTGACGAATATGTCTGGCTCGTCATAACATGACTAACGTGAAAATCCCGTCGCGTACGTCGTCAAAGTCATTTCTCCAGACACGTGTGGCTCATACCCGTATTCCACGGGCCGTGGAATGCGGGTATGCGCCACAGGACTTTGACAATTTATATCTACCGAGGAACGGCGAGAACAGGCACTGGTAATTTAAATGCGAGAGCGTTAAGAGAAACAGGCGTCGGCAACGTTGACCATACGAATGCAAATAATAAATATTGTTATGACCGGCGCCTGGGCCCGCGGAGGAGCGACGTTCCCTGTTCTACGAACAAGTCTCCGAGGGGCTGCTGGCCCGCTGACAGACGTTCAAACCCGTGTATTGTGCTCCCGAGCCGGGAAGTGAGGCGCCATGCAGTCCGACGCGCAAGGTGTTCGACTAGACGACCACAATGACTTTCGGTCGCGACATACTCTTTGAAGAGACGGCCGCGTCGCTGCGGATTACAACCCGTCCTGCTAATTGCGTGTCGAGCGGCGGACCTTTGATGCGCCACGTAGAACGGACATGGGACCCCCTCATCCTGCAGCCTTCTCACGCCACCACCTTGGTGCCACTGGTGCAATGCTGTGGCAACACCCCTGTCAGGCACGTGGACCTGGGCGGCTGTGGGCGGCACCGTCGGAAGTGGCGTGTGTCGTGTGATTGGACAGCGCAATTTGTGCATGTTTCCCCTATCTAGGGATCTGGGGAAAAGTGACTCTTTATAATGAGCCCCCGTGGGCTTCAGAGGATTCGGAGGATTCGAAGAGCTTCGACACGGGCCTTCGACGAGATCGTCACGATGTAGCGAAGTCTTCGTGATGTAGAGCGAAAGGCTCGCCATGTAAATACTGTAATTAAACCTCAGTTCAGTTTCCCTTCAGCCTCTTCATGCTGCCTCGTCATCTTCCTCCCGGGTCTCCGGGGCCTGCAAAGGCCGGACGCAACAACTGGGGCCAGCGGCGGGATACCACGACCTGTATCTCGAGCTGTGACACCCCGGGTCGCAACAACTGGATGGCAGACGGTGGGATCAGACTCATGGACGGAGAGCGACACGGACCGGAGGTCAGCCGAAAGCCCTAGGACATGGAATTCGGCGGGACCGACGCAGCGTACCATGACCGCACAGTATGGGGTGAGTGCCTGGCTTTGCGCTTGAGAGGTGTCGAGTCTTTTAGCCTAGACCCGTTAGAAGATAGATACAACCAACAACTGCCTAGACACTGTGGTTGTTGTCTCAGCACAGAGCAGCACTCTGCGGTTATCTGAGCAAGCTAGGAAAAGCAGAATCGCTCAGGTAATTCGGTAGGAGCAGATGTGAGTTTTGCGGAAGTTTTTTTTGAGGGTACGTTGCGGGAGGTTTTGTGATGTTGGAGAGCGCAGAAGAGTGAAGGAGAAACAGGCAAAAAGGTAGAGAGGGAGGTTGGCAACGTGGTGCTGCTTGTGTGATTATGCTTTTAGTCTCCGCTGTGGGATTGGCCAGGCTTCAATATCTCTAGACCCAGAATTGAAACGCTGGTGGGTTTGTGTTTGTCACAGCTGAGCCAAAGAAAGTAGTCGCCATGGATCTGATGAGGTTGACGAGGGATAACCTGTTGGACTTGTGTTGGGACCTCGACCTCGAAGTAGATGACGATACGCCTGCATCTCAACTCTGTCAAGTAATCCTTAAAAGCAAAAGCAGCAAGGAAGATATTGAGCACTTCGCGAATATGTACTTAATTGAACAGGAACGGATAGAGAAAGACAGGATATGGGATGAAGAGCTTAGGAAGAAGTGGAGAGAGATTGAAATAGAAGAAGCAAGGAGGGTTGAAAAGCACCGGAAGGAGATGCAAGCGTTAGACGAGGAAAGTGAAAGACTAGACCGCGAGCGAGATATAAAGCAGCGGAGTGGTCAGTTTGTAGAGGTAGCGCACGAGAAGTGCGAGGAGCAGTTGAGTGCGGTGCTATTCAAGTCCGTAGAGAAGGCCAGCACATGTGAGAGCAGCGTGTTCTTAAGGGAACCGAAGGTGTCAGCTGCGAAAGATGCTCCCCTAAGAGGAGAGGCCGCCGGAGACCAGAGAGAGAGCGACGAGGTGCTGTGCCAGTGGAATTCTAGTGAAACAACTAAGATAGTTGTAGACCATCTAGCACAGACACAAAGTGAGGTTGTCCCTAAGGTGGTTCTTGCAAACGACGTCCAATGGAACTTCGACTCGGTAGGCAAGAACACCATAGTAAGGTCAGCAGAGTGTACGAAAGTACAGAGTAGAGATGACAGTGCACTTGTGAGCTCCCAGGCATGTGAGCTAGATTCAAATGAATGTGTCGCTACGGTCGATTTTGCAAGCGATGTCCCAGGATTCGACTCGCTAGGCAAGACGACCATAGTAACGTCGGCAGAGTGTACTGAAGTACAGAGTAGTACAGTTGTGGACAGCTCCCAGGCAGATGAGCTAGGGTCCAGTGACTGTATCGCAACGGTGGATCCTTCATGTGGTGTCCCAGGAGATTTCGACCCGCTAGTCAGGAACACCGGAGTGAGTTCAGGAGGAGTGAAAGGAAAGAATGAGGACAACAGTGCAGTTGTAGATAGCTCCCAGGATTGCGAGCTAGATTGTGCAAATAGCTGCATTGTTCCTAAGCGCGTTAAGCTGTCCGCCAGTCTAGAGAATGAGCGCAAAGTTGATTTGTTCTTGAATCATTCAGACTTCGCGGGCGAGACAGCCAACGAAAGCTGTGAGAGGGTTGAGGAGGATGAGTTGCGAGCGGAAGGCTCAAAAATGCGCCCCAAGAAGAGGCGTAAACGGAAGCGGCGTCGTAAAGCCAGGAATGCGACAAAGAGCACAGAACGTTTGAAGAAGGGCTCTGAACGTTTGAGCGTAGTGGGCAGAATGAGGCGCTTGTCATTGGCGTCGAAGTTGTTTTGCATCCGTCCGAGCCGCCGGACAAAAAGAAAAAGAAAAGTGCGTTGGGCAAAAATGCAGACCGAAGGAAGGGGTCAGTCAGCCTCCCGTCGTTCTATCCACGGCACGTTTGAGGGGGGCGCGGGAGTGCAAGGTCGGTGGCTCCCAAGAAGTAGCTGAGCGAGGGAAACAACGCTGGTCTACAGCAAAGAGCTTAGTGGGGCTCGGCGGCGAAGCGAATGGGTTCCGCCATTGTATTCCCCGTTCGATTAGAAAGGCCCACAGGGCGCGACCGCCGCGAGTACGCCTCAAAAAATGAGTGACACCCGGAAGCTTTTGAGGGAATGTCGCTACCGGATTTGTTTGTTTGCTTTGAACTTTTGTTTTGATTGTTTACTTTAGTTTTCGAATGTTTTCTTGTGATTTCTCGGCTACTGATATGGTTTAGGTAACTAGTTTCAGGTTTTGTTTTATTTTTTAAGCGTTGTATGTTTGGTTTTAAGGATAAGCTTTTGTGCGGTTGCATAACGACACGCATCGGAACGTGCGACAGGGTATGTCGTACGAGTACTTTAATGAAAGCGACGTTAGGAGTTCATTATGAGTGAGCGTGAAGAAGCAAGCAGCTTCCTTGTCAGTTTTTCAGGGTTCATGCGAAAGTTTTTTTCTTTGTTTACTTTTTATTCGCATGTGTCCGGTGTGGACGTGAGTAAGGAAGAGTTGGTGCGTCAGTTTATGTGTATGTTTTGTTAGAATTGTGACTGCAAAGCAGAGTTTGTAGTTCTTTCACGCAGTAGCACTAGAACGTGCAATTGTAGACTTGAAATGTGGATAATGTTCCTGATGCTGGTGCAACACGACAGTTATCTTTTCGTCTGCTCGAGGGAACTTGACTACTGGCTTTGGCGGCACAAAATTTTGGGGCCCAAAAGATCGCGTGAAGCAAAAGGCTTTTGTTCTCGAGTATGAGGCCTGGTTGACTTACAGCGGATTACTGACGCTGGCACACAAGTATGCCACGAAGGGCATATTACTTGGGAGATCCTTTTCTTGAAAGCAGTTTAAGAGGAAGCTTATTCTCGTTTTGAGATTGGGAGCTTCGGCGAAAGCTCAGAGAAACGCTTCGATTGCTGCTTTGTGTTTAGTTGTACTATTTAAGGAAGGTTGTTTTTACATGTTTAATTTTGGACTCGATGTGTCTCAGTGCGGGCAGGGCGCTCTCCTGTGCCTGTGGTTGTGTGTATGTATGCGTATTCCCAGGAAGACAGCAACGAGGAACGAGCGGGAGAGTCCATGGTTGGGCGTCATCGGCAAAGGACCGGAGGACGCAAATTCACATCGACGCTTCGGGCAACCTGTTCAGCTGGTCACCCTCAGGTCGAGTCTCCCGCCGGCGGACGAGCTGTTATGACCGGCGCCTGGGCCCGCGGAGGAGCGACGTTCCCTGTTCTACGAACAAGTCTCCGAGGGGCTGCTGGCCCGCTGACAGACGTTCAAACCTGTGTATTGTGCTCCCGAGCCGGGAAGTGAGGCGCCATGCAGTCCGACGCGCAAGGTGTTCGACTAGACGACCACAATGACTTTCGGTCGCGACATACTCTTTGAAGAGACGGCGGCGTCGCTGCGGATTACAACCCGTCCTGCTAATTGCGTGTCGAGCGGCGGACCTTTGATGCGCCACGTAGAACGGACATGGGACCCCTCATCCTGCAGCCTTCTCACGCCACCACCTTGGTGCCACTGGTGCAATGCTGTGGCAACACCCCTGTCAGGCACGTGGACCTGGGCGGCTGTGGGCGGCACCGTCGGAAGTGGCGTGTGTCGTGTGATTGGACAGCGCAATTTGTGCATGTTTCCCCCCATCTAGGGATCTGGGGAAAAGTGACTCTTTATAATGAGCCCCCCGTGGGCTTCAGAGGATTCGGAGGATTCGAAGAGCTTCGACACGGGCCTTCGACGAGATCGTCACGATGTAGCGAAGTCTTCGTGATGTAGAGCGAAAGGCTCGCCATGTAAATACTGTAATTAAACCTCAGTTCAGTTTCCCTTCAGCCTCTTCATGCTGCCTCGTCATCTTCCTCCCGGGTCTCCGGGGCCTGCAAAGGCCGGACGCAACAACTGGGGCCAGCGGCGGGATACCACGACCTGTATCTCGAGCTGTGACACCCCGGGTCGCAACAATATTATGGTCGCAGCAGGAATCGAACCCAAGAAATCTGCGTGGCAAACAAGTATTCTACCACAGAGCCATGCCAGGTCTCAGAACTGCTTTGGCAGAACACCTTATGCAGGTGTAATGTTGGTGAAACGTATATTGTGGTGCAGTACTGGCTATTAAATTTTATAAACAATACATAGGTATTCCTATGACGAAGGAGTCATGTCGGGCTAACGTCAGTTGTATACTAAAGCGCCACCCACTGTAGTTGGTTTACGTAACACTATCCAGGGCTACCATCCTTGCAAGCACAAGCTCTGCATATCAGTGTATGGCTTCTGGTGTTGGCAATACCAATGTTTCTGTTGGCATCGTTACACAAATGTAAACAACTGGTTATATAAAACATATGCGACTGTTCAACATGTCTGTGCGTGCAACATTTGTACATATCTTTAACGTCATTTCGTAACGTTTCGCTGAATAAAAAAAACATACAACGCAGTCGCCTTGCCTCCGCATGCTTCGCATACCATCGATTCCCGTGTTACTTGGGATCTGCCAATTTTTTCAAGTGTTCCCTTCGTTGGCGCTTAG
>JALIZH010024523.1:25000-40933 GCA_030522465.1 Rhipicephalus appendiculatus
AAACGGGGTGTGCAAGACACCGCAAACACCGCTAACTAAAAAGTCGTGTAGCAGTGGGAAAGAAGGTAGACAAAAAAATTAAAAATGAGGCAGCTTCGCACTAGTGGTGCCAAACCTGAAGGAAGTGCGGAGCTGGGCAGCCTCCTCTATTTCTTTCTTTTTCTCTGTTTCCGTTTTCCTGTCTTTTTTTTTTTCGGTACATCTGTATTTATTTTTCCCCTCTCTTTATTTCTTTCTCTTCCTGGCTCTTTCTATTTTTCTTCCTATTTCTTTCCTTTCTTTCTGTCTCTTTCAATATTTGGCTTGCTTCTTCTTTTATGCATTGCTTGCTTCCTCTTTTTTTTTGACTATTTTTATGAGTGGTTTAGCCTGTGTTATGCCAAGCGACGACAGCCTACGACAACATACGACAGCCTGGGTTCCTAAAGTTCTCCGCACTTCATATTGTCACGTCACCTCAGAGGTCCAGGCGAGGCTTTATTGTTCGTAGAGCAGCAGGGCTCTTGGCAAAACAGCGTCGGCTAAGCTCGCTCTCGAAAAAGGATAGCGCGCGCGCTTCTTTCTTTCGCGAGCTGTGCCACTGGTCATGCATTTCACCGACTACTGCAGGTGGCAATATTGTCACGTGGTCGTGACGTCGACGAAGGCAGCAGGCAGTAGTCCAAGATGAAACTCTTTATTAGGCCGAACTTGTGGCCGGTAAACGGAAAGTAAGATTACAGCTATACACGCTGGCACTGATAGCGGCGAACAGAGCGTCGGCCGTCGATGAACTGAACATCGTTGGACCGCGCCGGGCTTTTATGCATCACGCGTCGAACATTCTAGCCTTATCACTGGTCATCACTAGAGACCGGATTATAGGCAAATGCCTATTTTTTTCCTTGCGTTCCTATCGCGCCACTATGATATATGAGCATGAATTAGGGGTAAAGGAGGGCTTTTATAGTGTTTTTATAGTGCCTATAAATGCCTATTTTTGGGGTTTGTGCCTAAATGTCTATAAGTGCCCATAAATGCCTATTTTCAAAATTGGTGCCTATATGAACGCTATTTAGCCTCAAATTTTGCTTTCGAGTACAGTTTGAGACCGTAATTCATGTTACCGGTCAAAACTGACGTTCCGGAACTTTATGGGGTGCAACAACTTATAGTTCCCTAGTTCAACAAACATCCGGGAAGCAACCGATAGCAGCAGTGAAATTGGACGCGCCGGCCACTTTACCCCACCGCACTGACATGGCGCGAGCGGTTGGAACAGGGGAGAGGAAAGGACGCTATTTCTGCAACCCTAAATGGGAGCACGTCCCAGGCGGGAAGGCGGGAAGAGGAGAGGGGAAGAAGAAGAGAGTGGCGTCTATGGCCGAGGACGTGGCGGGCGGCTTTTACCGCCGGTTTTCCAGTCCAGTGTTCCCATGGGATTGAAGCACCTCCTTGAAGACTTGGGCGTGGTGGGGGGCAGAAAGCAGGAGGTGCCTGCGCGCAGCAGCAGGAATATGGAGAGCGAATGCGAAACCATGGAGTGCCGTCAGGGGAAAATGGAAAGTAGGTAAAAAAAAATCAGATGTGCACATGGCTTTTGTTTCGTTTGCAATTTACTCTTAAAGGGCGCTTCACCAGATCACATTAGAAATTTTACTCACATACTGGAAGTGTTCGCGTGACCAATGAAGGGCTTTGTACCACAAGAACTTTTTAATTGGTTCATTAGGAGCCGCGAAAGCATGATGCCGGTAGATGAGCTTGAAACCTTTGCCACTCGCAAGCCAAATTCCTTCCCCTGCCCTCTTCGGTATCAGAGAAACTCGGAGCCGGAAGTTCATACGGCGTTGACGCATCAACACGCCATGCGCACGCAAGATTACACTGTGTGCACATGACATGCCCAAGCCAGGTCGTGCGCACAAGCGGTGTTGTATCGTTTCGGCGTTCGCTCTATAGTGTACTGCCTGTTTTTGTGGGATGGATCCCTATATGCGTTCGGAAAGGCTGGCATGGATCCTGTATCCTTACCACGACACAGCGCGTCGCACAGCTGGAATTGCTGTAAGGAACGATGCACCAAAAACATGCTAAGCGTTGTCAGGGCTGGCGCCGGCACGACGCGGGAACGGCTAGAACACGAACACAAAAGAAATATAGGCAGCTAAGTCTCGCATCGCTCTCGATTCGAAGAAAAAAACTAAAGAAAAGTGCGCACACGTTCCGTTTGTATGTTTTAATATTTCTATTAACTTTCATTCTTCTATTCAAGCAACAGTTGCACAAATTACACATGTAGCCTCGAATAATTCTCGCAGTTTCATGTACGACTGTGACATACACAGGACCATTCCTTGTTGAACTTCACCTCCCCCACATTGGTGCGCGCGCCCGTGAGATAAAGGGCACAAGGCATTCAGTCTGACATTTCACCTCCTTCCGGGGAGCCTAGCGTTGCAAATCTTGGCCGACGTGATCGTTAGCGCAATGCATGCATTACACTTCTAGCTCGAAACGCTCAAACCTGGTAAGGGGCCCTTTATGGGGTTCACACGAAGAGGAGAAATTGACTCTGCGCTATTAGACCCGGCCAATACAAGGCTAACAGACCCTTCTGGCCTTTTAGTGGTCTGGCTATTGAATCCTGTGCTGCCCTTCCCAGCCATGCCGAAAAGAAGCAGACCCAGGAGCGTGTTTATTCGATGGTGGACACTTAACATTCTGGACAATAAACGGAGAGACCGTGTTCTGGAAACTATGCCGGAAAAGGCACCATTGCATGGCTATGTTAAATCATTGACGCCTTTGTACAATCATAAAATATAACATTTGTTTGCTTTCCTGTCGTAGACCAGGTCGCGCACGTCCTTATTCGAAAATTTGAGTTTTTGTAAAAATTTATTGTGCCTATATTTACGATTTTGGGGGGCCTAAAACTGTGTTTTTCCTGCCTATTTTTGGCGCCTAAAACACGATTTTTTAGTGCCTAAAAATCCGGCCTCTAGTCATCACGCAAGCTCAGGAATAATCTCGAGTGGTCGCGTCTTGCGCGGAATCTTAACAAAACGATCTACAATAATCGCGAAGGTTCTAGAACAATAAGGCGCGGTTTGAGCTGAGCTTTGCTGAAGGTCTTTGTGGGCGAAAACCGAATACAACAAAAGTGAAAATAAGAATAGCGCGTGGCAATGCCCCCCCTCTGAAAAGGCATCGTCCCGATGCTTAAAACAGAACACGGGGGAAAATGCATGCAACAATACATCACAACAATAAAGAAAGAAAGTACAATAATTAAGCAATAAGTGCAGTCCTCTGGTTTGCTAACGCGCGTAATACGGCTTGAGGCGCACGACATGGACGACTTCAGGTCGCGCACGGCGCCGTTGAGAGTTCGTTATGCCGTCCGGGACGACCTCGTAGTCCAGAGCACCGAGACGTCGAAGCACCTTGTACGGCCCGAAGTATCGCCGAAGGAGTTTTTCACTAAGTCCACGTCGGCGTATCGGTGTCCACACCCAAACGCGGTCGCCGGCCTGGTATTCCACGAAGCGTCGTCGAAGATTGTAACGGCGGCTGTCGGTCGTCTGCTGATTCTTGATCCACAGGCGGGCGAGCTGTCGTGCTTCTTCGGCGCGCTGTAGGTAGGCGGTCACGTCGATGTTTTCCTCATTGGTGACGTTCGGTAACATGGCGTCGAGCGTCGTTGCCGGGCTCCGTCCGTAGACCAACTTGTATGGCGCCATCTGCGTCGTTTCTTGCACGGCCGTGTTGTATGCGAAGGTCACGTACGGAAGGATGGCGTCCCACGTCTTGTGTTCGACGTCGACGTACATGGCCAGCATGTCGGCGATGGTCTTATTTAGACGCTCGGTCAGGCCGTTGGTCTGTGGGTGGTAGGCGGTGGTCTGGCGGTGACTTGTTTGGCTGTACCTTAGGATCGCCTGAGTTAGGTCCGCGGTAAAGGCCATACCTCTGTCGGTAATGAGGGACCTCTGGGGCGCCATGACGCAGTACGATGTTCTCGACGAAGAACTTTGCTACCTCGGCGGCACTGCCCTTGGGCAGGGCCCTTGTCTCGGCGTAGCGGGTGAGGTAGTCAGTAGCTACGACGATCCACTTATTTCCGGGATTCGACGTCGGGAACGGCCCCAGTAAGTCCATGCCGATTTGCTGGAACGGCCGACGAGGTGGCTCGATGGGTTGCAGAAGTCCGGCTGGCCTAGTCGGTGGTGTCTTCCGTCGCTGACAATCTCGGCAAGTCCTCACGTAGTGGGTGACGTCGGCAGTGAGGCGAGGCCAGTAGTACTTTTCTTGTATCCTTGCCAGCGTACGGGAAAATCCAAGGTGTCCAGCCATCGGGTCGTCATGCAAAGCATGCAGAACTTCTGGTCGTAATGCCGAAGGTACTACGAGGAGGGAGTCGGCCCGAAGTGGCGAGAAGTTTTTCTTTAGGAGAACGCCGTTGCGCATGAAAAACGACTCCAGTCCTCGTCTGAATACCTTTGCAGCCACGGTGGCTTTGCCCTCGAGGTATTCCATAAGGCCCTTGAGTTCCGGGTCGGCGCGCTGTCGCACGGCGAAGTCGTCGGCACTTATGGTTCCCAGGAAGCCGTCATCATTCTGGTCGTCCAGCGGCGGTGGGTCGACGGGGGCACGAGACAGGCAGTCGGCGTCAGAGTGTTTTCTTCCGCACTTGTAAACGACGGTAATGTCGAATTCTTTAAGTCTCAGGCTCCACCGTGCGAGGCGACCAGAAGGGTCCTTCAAGATAGCTAGCCAACACAAGGCGTGGTGGTCGCTCACAACTTTGAAGGGCCTGCCGTAAAGGTAGGGGGCGAAACTTTGATGTAGCCCAGATGATGGCAAGGCACTCCTTTTCTGTTGTGGAGTAGTTGGCCTCTGCCTTCGATAGCGACCGGCTAGCATAACTGATAACCCTTTCCAGTCCGTCCGTCCTCTGCACAAGGACGGCGCCGAGTCCTACGCTGCTCGCGTCGGTGTGCACTTCTGTTTCGGCGTGGTCGTCGAAATGCGCAAGTAACGGAGGCGTTTGCAGGCGTCGTTTTAGTTCTTGAAATGCTTCCTTCTGCGGCGTTTCAAACTTGAACTCGACGTCGGTCCTGGTGAGGTTAGTGAGAGGCTCGGCGATGCGGGCGAAGTTTTTAACGAACCGCCTGTAATAGGCACACAAGCCGAGAAATCGACGCACGGCCTTCTTGTCGGTGGGTGGCGGGAAAGCAGCGATGGCGGTTGTGTTTTGCGGGTCGGGGCGTACTCCAGATTTGCTTATCACGTGGCCCAAGAACAAAAGTTCTTCGTACGCGAAGCGGCACTTCTCTGGCTTGAGAGTTAGTCCGGACGTCTTGATCGCCTGAAGTACAGCTTCAAGGCGCCGCAGGTGTTCATCGAAGTTCGAGGAAAACACAACGACGTCGTCCAAGTACACAAGGCAAGTCTGCCACTTCCAGCCAGCCAGTACAGTATCCATAACGCGTTGGAAGGTCGCGGGGGCCGAGCAAAGACCAAAAGGCATGCCCTTAAACTCGAACAGGCCGTCTGGTGTTATAAAGGCAGTCTTTTCTCGGTCTCTCTCGTCGACTTCGATTTGCCAGTAGCCTGTCTTGAGGTCCATCGACGAGAAGTACTTCGCGTTGTGGAGTCGATCCAGGGCGTCGTCTATCCGTGGGAGGGGGGTACACGTCCTTCTTCGTGATCTTGTTCAGGCGACGATAGTCGACGCAGAAACGTAGCGTCCCGTCCTTCTTCTTCACCAACACCACGGGAGACGCCCAGGGACTCTTGGACGGCTGGATTACGTCGTCGCGTAGCATTTCGTCGACTTGCTTCTTTACGGCGTCGCGTTCTCGCGTCGAAATTCGATACGGGCTCTGACGGACTGGTCGGGCACTTTCTTCAGTTATGATACGATGTTTGGCGACTGGGGTCTGTCGAATCCTTGAGGACGATGAGAAGCAGTCCTTGAATTGCAGGAGCAGATTTTTGAGCTTGTCTTGCTTCTGCTGGGAGGCTGGGGTTGACGTCGAAATCTGTTTCTGGACCTCGATTCGTCGAAGAATGTTCGGCAGTATCGGAGAGGGCGAAAGCATTGCTGGTGTCCACGAATTTCTCGATGTAGGCGACCGTCGTACCAATGTTGAGGTGCCTATATTCGTGGCTGAAGTTTGTCAGTAGTACCTTTGCTTTGCCGTCGCGCAACTCGGCGATGCCTCTTGCGACGCAAATCTGACGGTTCACAAGCAGGTGCTGATCGCCCTCGACGACGCCTTCAAGGTTAGCGGGTATTTCGGTGCCGACGGAAATGACGACGCTGGAAAGAGGTAGAACGGTGACCTGCTCTTCTATTACATTCAAGGCATGATTCTCCGGCGACGTGTGGAGCGGCAACGCTTTTTCTGAAGTCAGTGTTATCGACTCAGACCTCAGGTCGATGACGGCGCCGTGTTGACTTAGGATGTCCATCCCCAGTATCACATCCCTGGAGCAGTGCTGGAGAATTAGAAAGCTGGCGGGATAAGTCCGGTTATTGATGGTGACTCTTGCGGTGCAGACACCGGCCGGCGTTATTAGATGACCCCCAGCGGTCCTGATTTCAGGGCCTTGCCAAGCAGTCTTTACTTTCTTCAACTTCGTCGCGAAAGACCCACTGACGACGGAATAGTCGGCTCCAGTGTCGACGAGAGCGGTGACGGTGTGGCCGTCGAATATTACGTCGAGGTCGCTGGTTCGTCGTCGTGCGTTGCGGTTGGGTCGCGGCGTCGGATCACGGCTGCGTCGAAATGTTGTGGTGCTTCCATGCTGCGTCGTCAGGTTTTCTTCGGTCCACGAGGTTTCCTCGGCAGGGCTTCGTCTGCTTCGCGTCGTGTTGCGCAGGTCTCGTCGCGTTTTCGTCGTCGGCGGCCGCGGAGGATCTTCGGCATTTCGTCGAACAGCAACCGCACCTCCATCGGTTGCTGCCCTTAGTTTCCCGGGTACGGGCTAGGTGACCGGCCCCGGTTTGGGCCAGTGTACTGCCGGCGGTGCGGTGACATGTAGCGGCCGGGCGACGGTGAGCGGGAAGGTCGTCGGGGCGTCCACTGAGCTCCTGCGAGATAGTCGGCGATGTCTTGCGGTCGTTCACCCCGCTGTGGACGAGGCGCGTTGACGGCGAATCCGCGTAGCCCCATCTGTCGGTACTGGCAGCGGCGGTACGTGTGGCCGGCCTCCCCGCAGTGGTAGCAGAGCGGGCGGTTGTCAGGGGCGCGCCAAATGTCGGTTTTCCTTGGCGCGTAGCGCGGCGCATAGCGCTGGCCGACAGGAGGACGGTAGGGCGTCGGTGGTGGTGGCGGCGGCGGTGTCTGGCGGCCGAACTGTGCCGATGCGCTGTCTTGACGTTGTCGCGGAGCGGGCACAGGACGGCGGACCACAGCGGCGTAGGTCATGGCCTCCGGATGAAGCTGCGGTGGTTCAGGAATTCCGAGGGATTGATGAACTTCCTCGCGGACAATGTCGGCGATCGAATCCACTTGAGGCTGCGGCGAAGGCAACAGCTTGCGCAACTCCTCCCGCACTATCGCTCGGATGGTCTCGCGCAGGTCGTTGGTGCTGAGGGCATGAGCTTCGGCGTAGTTGGTTGTTGACGAGGGGCGGTTGGTTGTACTGCCTTGTCCGCATCTCAAGTGCCTTTTCGATTGTCGTGGCCTCGGTAAGGAACTCGTCGACAGTCTTGGGTGGGTTGCGGACAAGTCCCGCAAACAGCTCTTGCTTGACACCTTGCATCAGGAACCGAAGCTTCTTCTCCTCAGCCATGGCGGGGTCGGCGTGCCGGAACAGTCGATTCATCTCCTCCGTGTAGATAGCGATGCTTTCATTGGGCAGCTGCACACGGGTCTCCAGCATAGCTGCGGCTCGTTCCTTGCGGACCACGCTGGTGAACGTGCTTAGGAATGTCGTCCGAAAGAGATCCCATGTTTGTAACGTGGGTTCACGGTTCTCGAACCACGTCCTCGCGGCGTCTTCTACGTAGAAGTAGGCGCGGCGCAGTTTTTCGTCGGAGTCCCAGTTGTTGAAAGCCGCGACTCGTTCATACGTCTCCAGCCAGGTTTCGGGGTCCTCGCTTGGCGATCCATGGAAAGTCGGTGGCTCTCTCGGTGGCTGGATCACGATCGTTGCAGGGGGACGCAGCGGCCGTCATCGTGCCTGTCGTCTTCGTCGCCGTGCCTTTTCGCTTGTCCGGTAGGAGTCCGTATTGTGGTGCCAATCCTTGTAGTCTCCGGCTAGCTCGACTCTCCTGGGTGGTGTCGGTTTCTTCTTGGAGACTTGGGCTGGGTTCACGGCTTGACGGGGGCGTGCGGTACATTAAAGGAGCAGCACCTCCACCAGATGTCACGTGGTCGTGACGTCGACGAAGGCAGCAGGCAGTAGTCCAAGATGAAACTCTTTATTAGGCCGAACTTGTGGCCGGTAAACGGAAAGTAAGATTACAGCTATACACGCTGGCACCGATAGCGGCGAACAGAGCGTCGGCCGTCGATGAACTGAACATCGTTGGAGCGCGCCGGGCTTTTATGCATCACGCGTCGAACATTCTAGCCTTATCACTGGTCATCACGCAAGCTCAGGAATAATCTCGAGTGGTCGCGTCTTGCGCGGAATCTTAACAAAACGATCTACAATAATCGCGAAGGTTCTAGAACAATAAGGCGCGGTTTGAGCTGAGCTTTGCTGACGGTCTTTGTGGGCGAAAACCGAATACAACAAAAGTGAAAATAAGAATAGCGCGTGCCAATATCCTCGAGGCGCCCGGAGAACAAGAGGGAGAATACTTCTACTTGGCGCGAGCGCGCGCTCAGTATGCTACAGGTGGTTATGATATATGTGGTTTTGCCTGCGTTTCGCCAAGACACGACAGCGTACGATTACAGCTTACGACGACAGCATACTATGACAGCATACGACAGCCCGGGCCCGTAAAGCGATCCGCCCCTAAAATACTTCTCTGCACATTCCCAGGCAAGAGGCGATACCTATCAGTCAGTTGCGCGTGATGGTCTACGTGAGAGATAACTGGTTACTCTCTTGACTTCATTCTTCTGTCTTTGTTTTCACGTCGTGTCGTTTTAACAGGAATACCTACCAACTAGCTCAGATATCGGCTATTCTATGTTTTTCTTTCCTTTTACTTCTCTATTTACTTATCGACTTACTCGAGTAAGAATGAAAGGGGAAAAAAATGCATTAACCCATCGATATATATTGCTTATGTATTTTACATATCTGTGCACAATGAAGTAGGTACAAGACTCCACGAATTACTGTCCAGCTAAAATGTACCCTCTTCCTATTGGGTCTAGTTGGCTAACGATATTCGATTGCCCTGCATTTTTCAGTCTTCCTTAAAGGGGCCCTGGAACACTTTTCGAGCATGGTCAGAAAACACTGCCGATCGTTAGTCGAGGATCCCGAGAACACGTTAACCAAATATTATAGCACAGCATGCCGCCTGGAATTTAAAATAAATTCTCAAAGTCAGCTAAAAATGGCTTTCTCTTCTCTCGACAACTGATGCTACATGCTCAAAAATCCCTTCGACACAGACCCAAGAATCACGCCATTGGCTGATTTGAGTATGGCGCGCTGAGGAGTTACTGGGGCCGCCACGGGAGGGCGCGACATGTCCGCGCGTGCGAGCGTGATCACACTGAAAAGCCGCGCGTTCGAAGAAAAAAAAGAAAGAGAAAATTAGTCATGATCATGAAGCACGCGTGACGTACCTTCTTCCCCCGTCCCATCCCTCCCTGCTCAGCTTCCAGCGCTTTCTTCGGGACGAAAGAAGAGAGGTAGCCATTACAGCGTGCGACAAATCTTTATAACTGCGCTCGTACTGGACGGATTCTAAACATTTTTGCGGTGGTCGATTTGTGAGGCAATAAGCTGCTCTAGTGAATCCGTTTCATGGCTACTTGAAAAAGCGTTGCACGGCCACTTTCCTTAAGAACAGAGAGTGCCGACAAAACACGTCAGGAAAAAAGAAGGAATTACTAGTTTTATGGCGACAATGGTAGTACTGGTAGCCGACGCGCGATCTCGCTACATATTTTTCGGACGGCGCACGGGCGGCATGTGCGAGCATCAGCGGGCCCTCGTACGTAGTGCGCTTGACTACACAACTACGAAGGTAGGTGGCGCAATCATGAGCGATTTTTTTCAAATGACTGAATATTGGAGTCCAGCAAGAAGCCGTTGCGTTTTTCCAAACAAACAAGCATGTTGTGTGCACTAGCAATGCTGCTATTGCGCGCAACGTAACACGATAAATATAAAAGGAACGCTTGCTAACTGAGAGAGAGAAAAAGCTATTTGATGAAAAAACAGGAAATTCTGCTGATGTATATGAAGGCGCCTACATGGTACTCTATAAGGAAGATGATTGAGGACAGGAGGGCAGGGGAAAAAAAAGAAGATATTATTATCGTAATATGTGCATGTCTCAACGTAATGGTGATTAGTTGCGTTACAGTTTATCAATTAGGGTAATGTCCTCGAGGATTCTGAAGGGTTATTCCACGAGAGATCGCACATGCATGTCCAGACTATAGTTTTGTTTTGTCTGAATTTTTTATATATGATGTGGGCATATTTGCAGTGCACGGAACCGAAAATATTATTTACAAACAAGCACACCTAGCGCGCCAAAAAAATACACCAGAAGGTGGCGGTGCGGACATCCTGTTTTTTCTCACCGCAATATGTTCGGATTTCACGGCCTCATTTCACCCGAACTCTTAAATGTTATGTCGCAGTTTCGTTTTGCTGGGTTTAATACGCGTTACTGCGAATTATATCAATGCTTTCTTTACGCAGTTCTCTAAATGGAGAAAAATGTGAAAAAATGGCAAACTCGGCCTAAATGAGAAAAGTCTGCTAATTTTGAGGCACTTTGGCGCGTTTACTATTTCACACAGAAATTTCAAAACATTGTGAAATATATAAAAAAACATGGTTGATCCCTCCGTCATAGAAATCGGTACAACACGAAAGTGAAACGGGTCCTTACAGAAGTAGTTGAATGTTTATGATACAATAGATTTAAGAGAGCTCGCACAATGTATCTTGGTGTTTGGCAGCTATAGTGCCACCGTTTAAAGGGACCGACAACTGCCCAGAACATGAAATGAGATGACTCCATTGATGGAAAGATTGTCCGCTGCATTGACTCAAACCAAGCCTGCTTTCTTTTTTTTTTTCTTCAGAGGTGGATTTATATTTTTATTTCTTCATTGAAAGTCGTGAAAAATGACCTTTGGCCCCTCGGGTGGCAAAACATGAACGATCCGATGTACCTGACCACGTGATCGTTGATTGCTGTACGCCGTCGACGATATTTTTGTTAGTATTGAAATACTGTTCGTTTCTTTATATTTGGAGATATTACTCCATAAAAATGTTCATATAGGCCTGCGTTAGTAGTATGCATTAAAGTGGCGCTGCCTTCGCGTGACGTAATGGTCCCATAATCGTCAGCGCGTTTTGAGCAACTTTTCAGCGTGCTCATGCAACCGTGCACGCAGTTTCCAGGTCGCTAACATTTTGTAGCGACATAGCTTTTTCTACCTTCATTTCGTCTCAGAAATGACGCGCACTGCTACTTGCCGCGGCCGTGCATATGCGTAGTGACGTTTTCGATGACTTGGCTTGGCTCGTGTATCGAGGGAGTAACGACGCCGGTACAAGCCACCCAGAACACAGGCGCAGGCAACCTTGGCCGCAGGCACACACAACGCGGTACAAACACAGGGAAGGTGCATAATGTCACATCGTCTCATTGTAACAGCTTGTTATTTTCAAAAATAGTTGAAAAGCTCAAAATAAAGGTGGTTAAGCATAGTTACAGGAACTCCAGCGAAAGCGGAACGACGGCAGCTTTCACAAATCGCGAGAAGGGCTGGCGGCATCACTATCAATTCTCAGCGTTGCTGGAGGAAAGGTACATGTGTGTTTAGAGCCTTTCAGATCGAAAAATACTGCTTGTAAATAACTACGTTATTTTGGGATTACCTACTGCAGCTACAAACACTAGGAAGGGGTGGGCTTTCTGTCGCGCTGTAAAAAAATGGGTCGAGAAAAATCAGTTGTCTGGCCCTTCAACATGGACACATCCACGTTGCCGCTTGGTAGTACATCTGTATCGCGACAACTCATCAATCGACAACATCAATGATCAAACAAACGCTTGTGGTCATAGGTGTTTGGGGTAGCTGTACGGTGAGAGCGGAATCAAAGAAAGCGGTGTGACAGCCAGAAGAGCGTCACTGATTGGACGCCGAATTAGGGACAAGGTTGCCTACTCGCTGAATGTTAAAATTATTGAACACCACTGCCCGACCAGAGGGAAACGCAACGCTCGTCGTGTCTTCCCCGTTGGCCGGCTGCGATTTTTCGCGGGGCGAACGGAAGTTAGAAACGCGGAGTTATGGTCACGCGAAGAACTCGCGCGTCGCAGAGCTATTTTTGGTATGGATGGATGCTATGAGCGAGGCCGACGCTAAGGGTAAGGTCATCACCTGGCAGTGTGTTAATGCGTCGACAAAATTACATTTTTCCTATTCGAAACGCGCCGAATAGAACGGACGCGTAGAAACGACGTTTTGAAGGAACAAATCGTGGATTTCACGGTCATAATGCGTTACTTCACTTTAGCAAGAGCACTATGAGAGGAGAGTGGTAGATATTGTCACCAGGCAGTAGTGGGTTTGTGTTACAAGGCAGTAGAGGGTCTCAGTCTGAGGGAGAACTACGAAGTGTGAAGAGATAGGCTTCAGCCCGCCATTGTGTCAGCCATTGTCACCGCCTGTAAATATTTGTTAATATACGTTTTCTCGTAACATTAGTTGGTGGAGGTGCGGGGTACGCCTGCCTGCGTTTCCTCGGCAAACCAACACGGAACTTCGAAGCGGCCACTGCCTTCCTTTTCCTGCAATGGCTTGTGGGTTTCGGGCTTGCTGCGTCCCGTCCGTAGTTAAAGCAAGGACGACGGAGGCTTCAGGTCAAAACAAACAACAACAATTTATTAACTAAACGCGCCATACGGCAGGGTCCGGCCAGGAACTCCGGCGACCACGGTTCACGGCCAGCAGCAACCGGCCAGCGCGGGTGGCAGCATCCGTCCTTCTCGGCAGTCCGGTCACCTCTCCCCGTGGCAGCGCGCAGGCTGCCGCTTTTGAAGAGCGCAGGTGGGCCACGCGCACCGCCACTGCGCAACACGTGGCGCTATCTCTGGATAGCCGGTGCGCGTGGTTCCCATGGGCTCAACAGGGGTCGACTGCCCAGCAACAGCAGCAACAGCAGCAGCAGCAGCAGCTGCCCCATGTGGTTCTCCTGCCTCCACGAGACCCCGGAACCTTCTCGAGCACCGACAAAGACAAGGTGAATGTAGAAGATTGGATCGCAATGTACAAGCGCGCGTCAGCGAATATTATAGGTCGGACCCCACGTTGATGCTAGCCAACGTTGTCTTTTACCTGAGGGATACGGCACATGTCTGGTATGAGACGCACGAGTCCGAGTTGACCAGCTGGGACCTTTGCAAGTCGAAGATCATTGAGTTGTTCAGCAGGCCGTTTGGGCGACAGCAGGCCGCAAGAAAAGGCCTGGAATCCCGCGTGCAGACGTCGACGGAATCCTACGTTTCCTACATACAGGACTTATTGGGCCTTTGTCGGAAGGCTGACGTAAACATGAGCGAAACTGACAAAATCGCGCATATATTAAAGGGGATCGCTGACGACGCCTTCAATCTATTGATCGTCAAGGATTGCGCCACCGTCGACGCTGTTGTCAAGGAATGTCAGCGTTTCGAGCACGCCAAGAGCCGTCGCATCAGCCGCCAGTTTGCGCGTCTGCCTAATACTGCAGCCACATCAACCTGCGAAGACTCCCCCCATGTTCACGCAAGCTACTTCGTCCGAAAATGTCACCCGTATCATCCGCCGCGAACTCGAAGCAATGGTTCCTGCAGCCGTCCCTTCTGACGTCCCTCAAGCTAACGCACCCACCGGTTCGCTCAGACAAGCAGTCGTCCGCCAGGAGATTGCGAATCTCGGCATCGCACCTGTTTGCACTATTCGCACTTCCGAGAGTTCTCCTGCTGCGGTCAACCAGATCCCGGTGTACCCTCCACGCTACCGAAACCCAGCTGACTGGAGGACGACTGATGATCGACTGATATGCTTTCGCTGCTCTCGCGTGGGACACATTGCGCGTTACTGTTGCATGCGTTGCTCGTCGACTTCATCCTGGAACGCTGGGACATGGCGTCGCTTTGAAGGCAACTCTGACTGGTTTCCTCCTTCGGTCCGATCTCCAGCCTGCTGATACCAACGTCCCGAGCCGAAGCTTTAGCCGATGACCGTCACCCCAAGGCCGTCGATCTCTATCGCCGCTGGTTCCTCGATCTACGTCCCCTGCATGGCCTGGGCCCGCGACCTCAAAAAACTAGACCATGCAGTTCCCGGAGGTGACGCTGCATCAACGACCCCGTCTGAAAATCCTCTGTTGACGATTTCTGTACGCCGAAACATTTTGGACATTTTGGTGGACGACGTTACAGTTACAGCCCTCATAGACACTGGTGCACAAATTTCAGTCATGAGCTCTGCTCACCGTAGGAAACTGCGCAAAGTGATGACGCCCCCTCGTAAGTGTGCAGTAATAGTTGCCGATGGGAGCACATCTAGAGTTCTTGGCATGTGCACCTCTCGTGTGTGTATTGCTGGCCGTCAGACCGTCGTATTGTTTGCCGTGCTTGAGCAGTGCCCACAAGACGTGATCCTCGGTCTCGACTTTCTCTCGGCGCACTCCGCCCTTATCGACTGCTCGACGGGCCTTCTTCAGCTGGAACTGCCTCTTAACGTCGGCGTTGCCCATGACTCTCCAAGCCGCTTATGTGCAACCGAGTTCCTGCATCTTCCGCCGCAAGCCGCGACGTACGTCCAGCTCATGTCTGATCCGCCTGTGCGCGATGGTGAATATGTCGTTTCGCCTATTACCGTCATATTGAAGCATTCTGTTGCTGTCCCGTACACTGTGGTGAGAGTACGCCACAACCAGACCTGTTTGCCTCTTTTGAACTTCAGTTTAACCGCACACGTGCTGCCGGCAGGTACTACGCTAGGCGTCGTGTCGTCATTGCAAGAATGCGATGTCTCTGAATTGTCAGCTGATGGACCTAGTCTGCATGTCAACTTGCTCACCGCGCCCGGCCTTCCACGCTCTGACATTGAAAAATTGATTGCGCCAGATGTTTCGCCTTCTGAAGCACAAGATCTCCGCCGTCTCTGGACGTGCTATGCGGATATATTCGATCTCGACAAGCGCCCTTTAGGCCAGACGTCGGTTGTGACGCACCACATCAACACCGGCGATGCCAACCCAATTCATCGGCACCCCTACCGTGTATCCGGTTCCGAACGCACTGTCATCCAGAAAGAGGTTGAAAAGATTCTCGCCAAAGGTGTCGTTGAACACTCATCTAGTCCGTGGGCATCCCCGGTCGTGCTTGTGAAGAAGAAGGACAATACATGGAGGTTTTACGTTGATTACAGACATCTCAACAAGGTCACTAAGAAGGACGTACACCCCTTGCCACGAATAGATGACGCACTCGACCGCCTTCATGGCGCCAAGTTTTTCTCGTCCATTGACCTTAGATCTGGCTATTGGCAGATCGCTGTTGACCCACAAGACCGAGAAAAAACCGCATTTGCTATCCCCGATGGGTAATACGAATTTGAGGTCACGCCGTTTGGGCTTTGCAATGCGCCCGCCACCTTCGACCGCATGATGGATTCCCTACTACGCGGCTTCAAGTGGTCTACCTGCTTGTGCTACCTGGATGATGTCATCGTTTTTTCGCCGACATTTGCAAGCCATCTTGAGCGGCTCTCCAGTATTCTC
>JALIZH010024524.1:0-32500 GCA_030522465.1 Rhipicephalus appendiculatus
ATTAATCAACACCGGTACATCGTCCGTAACGTCAATAGTTTAGTCTGTGAGGGTGATATCCTGACCCTGCTCGACTCTGAGATGGTTCAAGATAACACCGTGTCGCTGGAGGTTGACCCCAGAATTCATCAGTAACCATAAACATTCTACACCACTGAAACAAAAAAAGCGCCCGTGGACGTAACGGCTAGAGCTTCCGGACTTCCCTTTTTGAGCCCGGAGTTCAAAATTCCTCCGCCGGAACATCCTTGCTATCACTTTTTATTTGTTTATTTGGTGCACATATTGCACATTCCGGATGGAACACATTCGGCAAGCATTCTCAAATCATGAATGGTAGTCTACCACTATCCCTCAAGAGGAAGGTATATAACAGCTGCATCTTACCGGTACTTACCTACGGAGCAGAAACCTGGAGACTTACAAAGAGGGTTCAACTGAAATTGAGGACTATGCAGCGAGCGATGGAAAGGAAAAGATAGGCGCAACCTTAAGAGACAGGAAGAGAGCAGAGTGGGTCAGGGAACAAACGGGGGCTTAAAGGCCGAACTCCGGCGATTTTTCGAGGTCAGTGGATCTCAATGAAATTCACTGGGCACGTTCCTTTGCACATTTCCGTCATTTATGCCAAATTTCAAGCTTGAGAGATGCGCTGATTGTTTGCAAATGAATTGTCTGCAAATGCCCACCCGGCTTCCCACAATTATTGGCAACATTGCGTGTGTGACGTGTTGGTTTGCCGGTCGACAGAAGTGACGCAGCCGATGGGTTCGCTAACTTTGGCCGCTAAGCGTATATTGTGCTGGCCACAAGGCGACGGTGTCTGGCCGGCGCTTCGCTGGTTTGGCGCGCGATTTTCTGTTCTCTGTGGAGGAGCGTGCGATATTCCGCGCCGGCGGGACCAGCATGCCTTGCACGACTTCCGGTTCGTAACAAACTACTACGTCATACGTAGACAGTACACTCGGTTGGGTTTCGGTTTCGGTATTGCGCCTTTTTGCTTATTAAAAATTATTTTCGAATTTGCTGAGCATTTCAGCTATCGGGCGCGTGACAAGAGTGTCTCAGGAACATAAAAGCACCATTACCCTGACACGGTCAAAAAATCGCCGGAGTTGGCCTTTAAGGATCATCAACATCATCAGCCTGACTACGCCCACTGCAGGGCAAAGGCCTCTCCCATGTTCCACCAATAAACCCGGTCCTGTGCTTTCTGCGGCCACGTTACACCTGCAAACTTCTTAATCTCATCTGCCCACCCTGAATAGCGTTGCATTAGTACCCGTCTCTTGTTATGAATATTTATACCTTCATAGAAGAGTTTAATATTCTTCCTGACTCCAACCACACTGGTAGCATAACAGCCACGAAATGAAGCCTTTCCCCTCTCCTCTCTAACAGCGCATCGAAATTTCTGCCATTTCAATTTATTTCATAGAATACACCACCCCCTTAGCGCCCTTGACGGCCCGTTTATCTTATTACCGCACTATGCGTACAATTAATTTGCTTATCGGTATGAGGTAGGTATTCCATTTTGTAAAACCCGAAGCTTTTCTACCACACGCCGCAAACGAGTGAAATCACTTTCGTTACCGTTCAAGTGGTGATAATCTTCGTTTTCGTGAGGCAGTAACCGCCATTGCACATTATGTTGGAAGTCTGTTTATTGTTCATTTTTACTCACTGTATTTTGTTACTTTTTTCTTCGTGTTCTCTGTACTCTTTATAATGCTCTTGCCCTTGCTGTAAATAAATAAATAAATAAATAAATAAATAAATAAATAAATAAATTTTCTGTAACTCACCTGTGGCTTGAAGACCAAGCTCAAGGGAAAAATTATGCTCTTCTCTGTTTTTGCAGATTAAAACGTATTAAGTGTACACAATGAAAACTCCATTCATAATACCGCTTTATTCTACTTGGCTACAACCTTGGCGATAAAGTAAAATGTCATGGCTACTTTGGCTACATTAAATTGAATTCTGGCTCCTTCTCAAGTCTACCCAACGGCAACCCTGATGGTCAATGCTGATTTTCGGCTTGAAACCAACGACGCTGACACCGACGCCAACACTGGAATTTCTTTTAAAGCAGCATTTTAACACTATCGCGTAAAAAAAGAGTGAAAAAGACAGTAGCGCGAAGATACAAGAACGAGATCTCGTTCTTGTGTTATCGCTCTGCTGTCTTTTCTTCTTTATTGTTCTGATGATGAAGCTGTCCGGACTTGGTACATACGTTGAAAAGACCATGGGGAGGGAGGGTAGCTATATATGTTTCGCATTAAAAGAAGCACAGCGTCGGTGCGCAGCCTACGCAGTTCTTACGTATCGCCGCACTCAGCAGGAGCGTGGGGGAAAAAGCGCCAACCGCAAAGGCGATGAGCAGAGAGAGAGCGAGAGAACAGGTAAATACGCCGTACGTGGCCGAAGGTATCGCGCGCGCTTCTTGCGCGCCACCGTTACAGCTGAAACTGGAAGTGGACACACGGGTCGCACGTACCGTGTAGGATGCGGGGAGGACGGCCAGCGACTTAAAATATGATGATGAAGCGGCTGAGGGGGGCCACCGGTCTCGTGACCGCATTCCGCGCGCTTTTTTTTTTTTGTTATCCTTCATTTTTCGCTCCTTGGTAGCTGCCTCCGTTGGGCGCTGTTTGAGCTCCCGGAGGTTCCAGTCAAAAGCGGCACGGGCCTGACACGTGTATCTCACTGCCCACTCGCCGCTGTCTCCGTTCGAGCTTTACTTTCCTCTGTTTTCTTTTTTTTTTTTTAGAGTGATGCTTTATTTGGCTCAAACTGCCTTACAGACACAGTTTGCGTGGACGGCTGCGTGGCCGTAAAAACTAGGCTGATTTCGCAGACGACAGCGTAATTAAATATGTAATAACTTGGTGGCCAGATCCGGATATTGAAAAAAACACTGCTCGTGTCTACGTATCTTTTCAAGAGCTTTAAGAGGGTGCTGGTAGAGTATTGGAATATCAACTATTCATTTCTGCTACGTCAAGTTAAGGTTCGGGAAGGGCAGACCTCGCAAAAAAAAGAAAAAAAAAAAGAAATGGGAAGTTTGCACTAAGTCGTGCAAGACTTGGCACAGCGAACCACGGGCCCGTCGCCGCTCGTACTCCCCGCTGACCGAAACGTCTAGCCAGTCCCGTAGCCAGAAATATTTTTTCGGAGGACGGGGGGGGGGGAGGGGGGGGGGGGGGGAAGGGCACCTGTTGAAAACCTTGAAAACCCCTTATTTTCAGTATTTTTTCGCGGGAAAACACCCTCCTCAATCCGTATGTCGGGGGTAAGCCCCTAGCCCCCCCCCCCCCCTTCCCCCCCTGGCTAGGGGCCTGCGTCTAGCTCCCAGATGTGCGTCTTCCTCCTCGGGAGTACGCGCTTTCTTCGGACGCCCCATGGCTGTCTCGGCATGATGGGGCGCAGCCAGGCTATGCACTGTAGAGCGGAGGTTGCGCGCGATGTCTCCGTCGGTGGACGTAGCTTAGCTACCGCGCATGCGCGGCTTGGCCAGGTGGTGCCGTATCTTGTCGCGATGCTTGCTTCCTCTTTCTTTCTATCTATCGTATTTTCTCGCTCTACGCCCATGGCTTGAAACTTGCATGCGACGCTATGCGCGGTGTCTCCTTCGATATCTATGCAGAGCGGTCTCCATCGCAGAGTGCGTGCTGTGCTCGGTGGTTGCTAGGCAACGGCGCATCCAGTTTTTAGCAACACCACTGCCGTCTTTATGGTACGACTAACAGCTTCGCTGTGGTAAAAAAAAAATTGACAGTATCTTTAGCTAACCCCGAGAGAACAAGCAACAGCGTGTGATCTCACGAGACGCGTTCATTGCATTATATTGACGTTCTCGGACAAATGCATTCTCTCGCAGATGGTTTAAATTCCCGGAACCCTCTGTTTCGGCGGGCCTCATAATACAGTTTTGGAGTGCGTGTGGCACAATGCTATCCGCAAATTGCTTTGCGTATCAGTTGAAGCCGTCACTAACGAAAGCACTCAAGAACGAAATTCTCGTGACAACGAAGAAAATCTGGCGTCCCCGGCGAACGTCCATAGAATTCAATGAGTTTGGCCCCTCTCGACAGCGAAGAGATCTTAAAAAGCCCTCCCGCAATAACGAAAGTTGCAGGTTGTGATCAGCAACATCTTTTTTTTCAAGTCGTGAGCAAGTTGGTTACCCATAAGTTCAAACATTGCAACACCGCTCATTCGCCAAGTCAGGCACAGACGTTTCCGCCAACAAGCATCAGTACGACCATTGCTGTTTGCATTCGGTCGGATGATGATAGTAACAGGTCATTTTTTTTTTTTTCGCTGAGAACAGTTTTCTTCTACGCCTGTATTTCTGAAAACTACGCCGGCACATGAAGTTTCAAATGGCGACTCCCACAAAAGTGACGTCATGCCCACAGGCATTCTGTAGACTGCCTAACTGCTTGCTGTCGTGATCTATCAACGCTATCGTTGAAAGTGTGCGCAAAGAATATGAGAGGGACGACGGGAGGGAGGAAAGCAACAAAAAGCAAGAAAGGCAAGTGAATTCACGCGAAGTTCTAGATGCTTTCGACATCGTTCGCACTTTCCTCGGCACCCACGATGACGACGAAGCTATGTAAAGCTTACTAAACTGTGATGCTCGAGCCGGCAAGCTCCTTCATAGCAACGGGAATCAGAGCAAGATCAGGGACTCCTTTAATAAATGTTGGTTGTGCCAAGTAATTGGTGTGCGTATTTCTCAATTTTCGCGACGACGAAATTCTCACGAGAACGAACAAAAATCGCTTCCCCGGCGATTTCGTTATTGAAAGTTTCGACTGTACCGGAATACCGGGTGTGAAGTGCGCATGCGCGCGCCTGAGAAACATGGCCGCACCGCCGCAAGGGCTTGCCGTCCACCTCGATTCTACCAAGTGGCCGTCGTGCGCTCTGTAGCTCGTTAGCTACGAACTGGCGATATTATTTGCTTTACATTCATGTCCTTAAGCTTCGACATCAAAGTGTTCGTGTAGATTCGCTACTGTTTCCGAGAACCATGCTCAAGTAATCGATGCTGTAGGCTTAGGGAGTAGCGACGACGGGCGCTCCCGGATGAATCTCGGAGGAGATCGATTACGTGTTTGGCTGAAGAGTGGTTGGCTGAAGCCTTCGAGATGGACATTCGCGGAGGATCAGGAAAAAACTCAAATCCGAGCGGTGGCGACAAGTCAAGTCTTAAGGACCTACTTCGGATGACGTGTTTGTTGGTTGTTTTCTATCCCCCATAGCTGGCGCCATTTGACGTGGCGACAGCTATGACACACGCTATGCTGTATTACGCTACGCCTTTGCGATTCCGGAATGCTACAGTCTAAAAAAAACCGCTATTCATACCGCGGTTTTGGGATGTTAAAACCCAACAATTCTTACTACCCCAAAGGCTGGGAGGTCGAGGGCTAACACTCTTGTAGCTGCGGTATACCCACTGTAGGCATAACGACTAAGGTGTTGCACTGCTAAGCACGACGTCGCGGGTTCGATTTCCTGTCCCGGAGTTATAGCCTCTCGCATTGGAGGTCGACGCTCTAACCCTGGGGTCTCAAACACTTACGCGGCACGCGGCTTCACACGTGATGAAGTTTTGTGACTTTGCTAAATAGTACTCGCATTATTTTTTCTCGCCTATTGCAATAAATAGCGCATTGTTCGGGTAAGCTGCAGAGACGGGACCGGTCTCAAGATTTTTTAATGCTTCTTTCGTGAGGCACCATTTATGCGGTCACTATGAGTTGAAAGATCACCGTGGAACGAAAACTATGCATTTCAGAGTGGGCGTCCAGATTTTAGTCATTACGGAGATTGGTACTGATAATTTTTTTTCGAAAACCGACGTCAAGTCCCCTTCTGAAACGACCCCCTCTATGGCGTATGGGAAAGGCGTTCTTTCAAATGGCAACGTTAGGCGACATTCTCTTCAAACTCTCCCCCACTCTACCGCCTCCGCTCCCAGGATATTCACTGTCACATGCGATGTTTTGTTAACACAAAATTGGAAAGTAGATAAACCCAGAGAAGACAAGAAGAAACATAATGCACAAGGCGAGCGCTAACATCAACTCACTTTCTTTCGGAAAATACTGCAGAAAGTAGACCGCTTAAGCGCATGCGTGTCGCCGCCGCGTCGCATCATATAAAAGAAAAGCTGTACTCTCTATTGAATATAGAAAGAAGTGTCGCTAACACGCTCCGTGCCTTCGTTCTTAATATGATAAGCTTCGAGCAACTCTCGTCCCAAGGTATCCGCACTTCTACCCAGGATCTTAATGTCGCGAAGTCGCGGTGCACATGTGCAAGCAGCGAAATGGACGGGTCAATTCGCAGTACCTGTTCTTCTCTTCTGTATTTTCTTGGGATACTTGAACGCAAAAATTTTGGTCTGGCTGTCTGTCCGACGTCCCCTGAATCAGACCACTCGGCCAAAGTTTAACCACTTTCTGAACGCTCAGCCATCTTGAACTGGTGTTTGCGTTCCACTTCTCAACATATTCGATCAAAAAGCAAGTACTACGCATACCTGAGGCGCAACATTAATATGTAAGTGTCATGTCGTGTGTTCTTTTATTAGAAAATACACAGGTACGCAATTCTAAATACCCTAGTGTCTTTTTTTTATTTTCCGCTTTTGCGCTAAAAAAAATGTCACACGCGATACAACACCAACTCGCCCAACAGGAAGTCTGTCTCTTCTCTGTCTCTGGCCCTTGTGGGACTAAATTTCGTCCCGCCTAGTCGAGCTGAGTTTGAGTCAACCTCTGCTCTGACCACTTGTCCACCGCTGCGGCGAAACCGTTTCCCAATCTTCATTATAAATCTTCATTATAAAGCCCCTATCTTTCCTTCCCCGATCCATCAATCTCTTCGCGGTCTAAATTATGTAACTATTCTACACAGACTCTTGAGAATTGCGTAAGCCGACTTTGGAAATATATATGGTTTCACAAGTAGCCAATGTAGGACACTGTCAGCGGTCAACCTGATCCATGGTCGTCTGTGTAATAGGTTTCTATCGCTTGTGCAAGAACAACCATCTTTTTTTTTCTCTTTTCGATTTCTTCAGTAAAGGGTAACACAGTCGTCTAATTGACTGTGTAAGTAACTGACTGGATTCCAAGGGATGGCAAACGCCTGAGGGGGAGACAGAAAATTAGGTGGGTCGATGAGTTAAGAAGTTTGCAGGTATAACGTGGCAGCAGAAAGCACAGGACCGGGTTGATTGGCGAAACATGGGAGAGGCCTTTGCCCTGCAGTGGGCGTAGACAGGCTGATGATGATGATGATGATGATGATGAGTCGTCTAATTTATTATTGCCGTGGTTATCTTCCGTCGAAAATGCGAGGATTCCGTGAAGCTTAAGTGACGTGCACTCATGCGTTATAAGCTAAACCGCAGATATAATTATTTAACCAGCTTCCAAGAGCGCGAAACAGCCGTCCACATTGTAATATTCAAGTAGAATACACAGTTGTGGCTGTTTCGCGCGAAGAAGTAACGAGGGAAGGGGTCAAGGGGAAATGGTCAACTGTGGCTTCTACTTGAACACGAACCGACTAGCCCTGCAACGTGTACTTCTAGATCACATTGTAATAGTTTGTGCGGTAGTTACAAACAACGCCGTTCATACACACTCCTACGAAGGGCTCTCTTTTCTCTCGTGGGCCCAATTCTTGTGCACATAAATTATTAAGGTAGAAATCACTGCAGGTATAACGGATAGGTGGGCAAGTTGGATTTGTGTTCATAATTATAGTAAGGCAGCGCTTGAAAACGGTCTTTGAGTGACCGATACAGTCTTTATATAAGGAACATTCTGAATAAAAAAAAAAAAACGTCACTTGAGAGTGCAGCGTATATGACCCATCTTTTTGTCACTCGTTGTGTACTCCTTGCCCTCTCGCTGCCTTATGAAGGCGAAAGCCTTCGATGCCCCGTTAAAGGCGAAAAGTGGCCGCAGGCGGCGTCATTACGAAGTGGTCCCAGAAAAGTACCACGTGATCACAGATGACGTCATGCCATTCTGACGTCACAGATCGCCATAGTTTGCGACGTCGCTATGACGCCACATAACTCGTCATATGATGGCGTCGTCATATGATATGTTACGATGATTTATATGACAGGGGATCAATACATTCCACTGAGAAGAAAACGGCGGCTTCCGCCTTCCAGTCGATTTAGGCGAATGCATTAAGGACCGTGCAAGCATTTTTTTTTTTCAAACTGAAATGGTAGGCGCGTGCGTGCGCGTGCCGCCAAACTTTCGGTACGGTTTCATGATTCTTCATTAGCCACCTACCCCGTCCCCCTTTTTTTCCCCTTTCCTTTTTAATTTTTTTTTCTTCGGACGATCACACATTACCATAGCGTCGGCGCTTGCAGAGGAGGAGCGCTCCGAGCATCACAGCGTGCCGAAACGAGGGATCCTTCGAAAACGTATTAGGCGCACCTATAACTGCTTACACGTGGCCAGCTGTAACGGGGCCGCGGCGGCGCATTTTGATGGGGCATTACACATATTAGTTCGGTGCAGCACCGCCGGAGCCGTGGACCGTGAGGCACCCGAGGTGCCCTCGATTATGGGCTTGTGTTTCGTCACTGCTTCTTGAAAACAAAAGCTTAACGAATTTGATACGCTCATAATGCTGAACCAGCGTCTCTAACACTTTTCCTCCGTCTGTGACTAAGTACAGCCCACACGTGTTGTCTGAACTGTTACGGTTATCTCCCCTTACGTGATGAATCAAATAAATGATGCATGTGCCACCGTGCTGTCTTCAAAACTTCACATTAAGGGAGCTTATTATTTGTGTTTTCGGGACGTCATATTGGGGTGTCAGGGTGTTAGTCAAGTATGTGCTATGTTCTGGTCAGTGGCGTAGCCAGGGGGTGGCACACCGGGCACGTGCCGCCCCCCCCCGCCCCCGAATTTTTAGGGGCGGGGGGGGGAAAGGGCTCCTCAGGGTGTGGGTCGTTCCCTCCTCTGTAGTAGTCGTAGTAGTATGTATGTACCCACCTCTAGTTTATGAATTGCTCAATAGATGGCGTTGTGTGTATATGTCCTTGGAAATAATATCACAAGATGGCGTTAGTGGTTTTTCGTATACGTTGATGATTAAAGATGATAGATGGAGCTGTTGTAATAAGAAAAGGGGCTCGCTCTTGGCGCGCTTTCTCTTTCGCTCAGAGTCGCGAAACCAGGGCAGCTCCGGCGGCTCCGGTACTCACGGCAGCACAACCCATAGCCAAGGACACGTGGCTTTCACAACTCACAGCAGCGTTCTGTGGCGATGCATGCGGAGGCGAGGCGTTGCGTCGAGCACTGGTGTGGACTTCGGCGACAGAGTAGGTGGCATCGTCTTCCTCTGTCGTGGAACGCGAACTGACGTTGTCGCTGAAGCTGGGAGCGCCCGGAACACAAGTCGGCGACGCTCGTGCCCAGCTCACGATCGAACACCCAGGATCATGCAAAGACGTGATACGTGTTGTCACGTCTTTGCATGATCGAGTGGGCAATGTACGGGGGGATTCACGGTTACCCGAATGATCCCTCCGAGCTTCGCCCACTCACCATCATTCACTTCGTGGATATGCTGTGATTTTTAAGGCGAAAGCCTTTAATGTCTCATGCTCACGTCCGTCCGGTGTCCGTCCGTCCGGTGTCCATCCGTCCGGTGTCCGTCCGTCCGGCGGTAGTGCTGGTGGTGTGCGTCCTCACCACCCTTACTGCACATGCGCAAACCCTCCCCACGCACCTCCTCTGCTGTGCTTCCCCTCTCTTTCCTCTAGGTATCCCTCCCGCCCGCGGCGTTTACACACCCATTGCGCATGCGCGTCCCCTCCCCCCTCTCTCCTCTAGGCATCCCTCCCGCGGCGCTAACACCCCCCATTGCGCATGCGCGTCCCCCTGCCCCTCCCTCTCCTACGCTTCCCCCCCTCTCTCTCCTCTAGGCATCCCTCCCCGCGGCGTCTACACCCTCACTGCGCATGCGCGTCCCCCTCCCCCATCTCTCTCCTCTAGGCATCCCCCCCGGGGCAACCACACCCCTAATGCGCATGCGCGTCCCCTCCCCCCCTCTCTCCTCTCCTACGCTCCCCCTCTCTCGCCACGCAACGCAGACGCAGGCAGCGTCTGCTAGCGAGTTTCTTGGTTGAAAAAACCGGCAGATCCCACGCACTGTGGGAATCGATATAATGCGAAGCAGCTAGAAAGGAGCAAATCATGCTTTACATAATATGCATATCATTATTTACATGTTAGGACCTGTCATTTGTGTTCGTCATACAGTCACGTCGCGCAATACAAATTTTGGCGTATATCAAGCTACCGAACTGGACGCAAGCGCACCATGAGCGGGGCATGTAAGTGGCATTGTAGATGACAAGCATGCCAAGATTTTTCATGTTATCACGTGCCATTTATGTTCGCTTGATTTTTTTACCTCGAATCGCAGCGAGACGCGAGACCCATCTGCCTCCGCTTCACATGCGTTCGTATTCTCGCGCTCTGCGCATCCCGCAGACGCCATCCGCGTTCCAGCGTTTAAATTGACGGACACTTTGTCAATTCCAAAGTGTGTTCCTCGAACGCCTGTACCCATTGAGACGGGTTCGGTAAGAACGGAACGTGATGCGCGCGTCTCCTTTCTTGGATGATTAGAGACGCTGGGCCCAGCGACGCTACCCAAGCAAAGCGCGAGCGCTGTAGATTCCAACGCGACCGCCGTCCGTTTGCGCGCCCCGGCGCCCACCTGGCACCGTGCCAGGACATGGCTGAAGGGACGGGCGAACGACCGGACGGACGGACGTGAGCAGGAGACATTAAAGGCTTTCGCCTTAAAAATTTCCTGTATATCAAGCTGGCGAAACGGCCACGAGAGTGTCATGAGCGTGGCATGCAAGTCATGTTGCGCATGACATGTCATGGTTTGCACATTGCCACTTGTCATTTATGCTCATCATACAATCACGTCACTCAATACGAAATTAGGTGTATCTCAAGCTAGCGAAACGGCCACGAGAGTGTCATGAGCGTGGCATGCAAGTCATGTTGCACATGACATGTCAAGATTTGCATATTACGACTTGTTATTCATGCTCGTCATACAGTCACGTCACTCAATAGCAAGTTTGGTGTATATGAAGCTAGCGAAACGGCCACGAGAGTGTCATGAGGGTGGCATGCAAGTCATGTTGCACATTACATGTCATGATTTCCATATTACCACTTGTTATTTATGCTCGTCATACAGTCACGTCACTCAATACCAAATTTGGTGTATATCAAGCTAGCAAAACGGCCCCGAGAGTGTCATGAGCGTGGCATGCAAGTCATGTTGCACATGACAAGTCATGATTTCCATATTACCACTTGGCATTTATGTTCGTCATACAGTCACGTCGCACAATATCGAATTTGGTGTATATTAAGCTAACAAAACGGCCCTCAGCGCGCCATTAGCGTGGCATGTAAATCATGTTCTACAGGACATGTTGGTCATGATTTTCATTTTACCACCTGATATTTATGTTTGTCATGCAGAAATGTCTCATTGTACCAATTTTCGTACATATCAAATTAAGAAAACGACCTCAGGAGCACTATGGCCATGACGTGTAAATCATACTTTTCATGACAAGTTAGTCATGATTTTCATGACATGACCAGTCATTCATGTTTGTCATACGGTCATGTTATGTCATACCAATTTTGGTATAAATCCTATTAACGATATGGCCAGGTGAGCACAAAGTCGTAGGCGGCTAGATAGATAGATAGATACGCTCAAAGTCGCCGAAGTTCGCTAAGAAATGCTTCGCATTTAAAACCGACTGCTCGCGCTGCACAACCGTTCACTGGCCACCCCGTATATATGGCAATGGATCTTGACCTGCAAGGTGGTGCCGGTGGGAGATTTCTCCTGTGCGTTGCCGAACGATGAAAAATTCGCAGCGTGCGCGTTAACTAAAAGCGAACTGCGGGTCTCTGTGTCCAGTCCGAGTCTTCTGTCTCTCATTGCCCAGCAGCGATTGGGATGTTCCAGTAGGAAACAACCGTCCATCACTGCGTGCTTTGCGCCCCCCAGGTTTCTCTCCTGTGCAACGCTGCGATGAGCGCCAGCGTCAACGCCGCCGCCAGTGTAAGCGTTAGCGCCCGCTGCTTCGCATCTACACATGGTTCCCTTTAGCGGTGGATGGTGTAATCTTTAAGGCGAAAGTCTTTAATGTCTCATGCTCACGTCCGTCCGGTGTCCGTCCGTCTGTCTGTCTGTCTGTCTGTCTGTCTGTTCGTCCGTCCGTCCGTCCGTCCGTCCGTCCGTCCATCCGTCTGTCCGTCCGTCCGTTCATCCGTCCATGTCCGTCCGTCCGTCCGTCCATCCGAGCTCTGCACTGAGCCAGGTGGCCGCCGGGATGCGCAGACGGACGCCGGTCGCGTCGGACTCTATAGCGCTCGCTTTTGCTTGCATAGCGTCGCTGTGACCAGAGTTTGCAATCATTCTGACCGACGCCGTCTCAATGGACCCAGGCGTTCACGGAATACACTTTCCAATTTACAAAGGGTCCGTCAACTTAAGAGCTGGAACGCGGATGGCGTTTGCATGATGCGCAAAGCGCGAGAAAATACTAACGCATGCGAACGGAGGAAGATGAGTCTCGCGTCTCGCTGCGATTCGCGGTAAAAAATTAAAGAAGAAAACACGCACCCTTTAGGTTTGTGTCTTATGCCACTGAGAGTGTAAAAGAAAAAAGACATGGCATAATCAGTGGAATGGCCACACGCTTTCGCCGAACACACTTTGGAATGTACAAAGTGTCCTTCAATTTTTTTTTTCGCCATGGCATACAGAGCGTTAAATGACCATTTCAAAGAGGTGCCCCCCCCCCCCCCCCCCGAAAAAAATTTCTGGCTACGCCCCTGGTTCTGGTGTTACTTGGAGTACACTGTTTTATGTGCATCTTTTGTTCCCGGAACAAAAGATGCACATAAAATGCAAAAACAGGTAAGGTCTCTCCGATCTTGAAGGCAGTGTGACACCACGTTACGTGCACGAAGCTTCGGGAGGGCGGCGGCGGAACAGGATCAGTGTATCTATGCTGATACGAAAAGGAAGATGGATTTTACCTTCCAGTCGTCTTAAGTTTCAGTTTGAGTTAATTGGTTACATGTTCATGAGTTACATTATACTTGTATACAGATGAGGGTCCCAGAGTATGAATGGTGAAAACGGGACCCTCAGTTAAAAACTACGACGAAAGTGAATTAAAAGAAATGGCAGCAGATTAGCAGGTGGAGAATAAGCGAGAACAGTTGAAATAAGTGAACGAACAAAGGATCGTGCGAGTTTTCACTCTTCCATGGGAGAGCGGCAAGCTGTCCCTGATGTACGTACGGGGTTGAAGAACATGACGGCACCATCGCCAGTGTAGATGGAGCCGACTGAATAGGACCACGAAAACAATGTTCTTGCGTTTCAGCGTCATGTTCAGCGCAGGTTTCTTAGACGACTTTTTTCTGAGACTAGGCGTTTAAACCGAAAGTGTTCTCGAACACAACAAGGAACAAGGTTGCTTTCCGCAAGAAACGTGTAACCTTATTTAAAACTCTCACGATTAGCAGAGGCACGCTCCAGTACGTGCATTCACGGAGCTGTCCCTACAGACGCCTTGCGTTTGCAACGCTAGGTTTGCATTGGCCTTACAAATAAACAAACCACGTTATACGACTGCTATTATGCGACTTCCGTTTTTTAGATGTGAAGCATCTTATGGCGAAGCTTAATCCGGTGGTGGTGGTGGTGGTGGTGGTGGTGGTGTGCCGCGTGCCCACCCTTATTGCGCATGCGCAAACAGTTAAAGAAAAAATAAAAATAAAAAGCCTCCTCTCCCCCCTCTCTCTCCTCTAGGCATCCCTCCCCACGGCAACCACACCCTCACTGCGCATGCGCCTCCCTTCCTCTCTCCCCTCTTACACCCCCCCTCTCTCCATCCCTGCCCGCGGCGTCTAACTCCCCCCTGCGCATGCGCGTCCCCCCCTCTCTCTCGTCTCCTACGCTCCCCCCTCTCTCCTCTACGCATCCCCTGCCCACGGCGTTCACACTCCCACTGCGCATGCGTGTCACCCCCCTCTCTCTCCTCTCCTCCGCTTCCCCCTCTCTCGCCTCGCGACGCCGACGCAGGCAGCGTCTGCTAGCGAGTTTCTTGGTTGAAAAAACCGACTGCTCGCGCTGCACAACCGTTCACTGGCCATCCCGTATATATGGCAATGGATCTTGACCTCCAAGGTGGTGCCGGTGGAAGATTTCTCCTGTGCGTTGTTGAACAATAAAAATTCGCAGCGTGCGCGTTAACTAAAAGCGGAGTGCGGGTCTCTGTGTCCAGTCGGAGTCTTCTGTCTCTCATTGCCCATTAGCAGCGATTGGCATGTTCCAGTAGGAAACACTGCTCCATCACTGCCTGCTTTGCGCCTCCCCAGTTTTCTCTCCTGCGCAACGCTGCGATGAGCGCCAGCGTCAACGCCGCCGCCAGTGTAAGCGTTAGCGCCCGCTGCTTCACATCTACACATGGTTCCCTTTAGCGGGAGATGGTGTATTTTGTTTTTTTTTGTTTTTTTTGGTATTTCATTTGGACCCTTTCGTGGGGTTTCCTAAAATTAACTAGAGGGGACTGGCGCTGCGATCGTCAGCCACCATGGGAATGATAGGTAGTACACAAGTTTGCCTAGTGTTCGTGCTTGCGGATTCGAACGCACTTGTGGCTTTGCTTATTGTTGTGTTGGGGTTCTGTTTCGGATAAAAGAATGGACCGTTGTGAACTTCGTGAGCCGATTTGAATTCGTGAGCCTAAAAAGATCAACGTGGGGAAGCATAACTGCTTAAGCTTTGCTGAACTTCGTATTACGGCAAAGCGGATTCAGGCCACATGGAGCCAAAAGAACGAAGACTATGCAAGAATAGGCAAATTTGTGTACTACCCATCATTCCCGTGCTGACTGACGCGCCGTGAGTTGCAGCTCCCGTAGACACTAGCGCCAGAGTTCACTCTAGTTTGTTTATGGGAAACTCTATGACTCGACGCTCATGCTCGGCTTGCGCGAGCGGAACCAGTACGCGCGGAGTTATTACGCTTTGTTGATCGAACTTCTTGCATAGCTTCCGCAGCGTCGCACCTTCTGTGTGTAACGGAGCATAGCTGTCTACAAAAATTACGGCAGCACGCAGCTCTGGCCAACGTTTCTAAAACCAACTGGTTCCGGCAACGCTCCGTTGCAGCGCGTTGCCGTGGTCATTCTCGGAGGCCACGCTTGAACACAAGGCCACGCGCCCATGGTCGACTAATATGAACTAAACACAAGCATGCGCACGCGTTTTACCGACGACGAAAGAAACAAAAACAAACGAAAACAATTCGGAACCAGTACACTTTTTATGGGTGCTTCGTTGAAATATTTCGTGTTGGCGGGCTAAAAGCGATCTGCTGGACAACGATAAAGATCGATATCAGGAATTAAACATTTAAGGATTCTGACTTCGAAGAAATCGAATTCATAACCCGCGTTTCCGTGGTCCTTTCGTTGGGCCGTTCTGCTCGCTGACGAACGCTGGAACGAACATGAAAGACGCCATGCCGATTCAGCCTGAAAACAGCGTTCCGGGGACAGCCGCTGCCTGAAAATAAATAAATAAATAAATAAATAAATAAATAAATAAATAAATAAATAAATAAATAAATAAAATCAATCGCCAAGCACGCCTACGCGAAGCATCGCTTGCCTCCATTACCAGGATTGGGGAAGGACTCCTGAATTTTTAAAAGTTGTTTTTTACAGCGAAAGCTGTTATGAGATCACAACAAGGGTCGTTTCTGCGCCGTAGTTGTCCGCCGCCGCCGCCGGTGTCCGTAACCAATATCGGACGAAATAAGAAAAAACTAAGTAAATAAAAAACACCTATGACCGAATGGGGATCAAACCCGGGTCTTCTGCGCGGCAGCCCAGCACTCTACCACTGAGCTACGCCGCTGCTTGAAACTGCGGTGCAAACCGACCCTATGCAGGCTTGATGTCGGGTAAGGAATCGCGTTAACGTGTGTTGTAAAGCGTTTTAGAACAGTAAAGTAACGACCAGGCGTCACACAAATGGGTCGTTCAATGCTCCAACCCATTACAAAAGCCTCAGGCAAAATTCTTCATCGTCGTCAGCCACAGCATCAACAAAGTGCATCAACAATGTAGGCCCTGACTTTAGAATTTCTAATGCGCGTAGGCGTGCTTGGCGTATTGATTTTATTTATTTATTTATTTATTTATTTATTTATTTATTTATTTATTTATTTATTTATTTATTTTCAGGCAGCGGCTGTCCCCGGAACGCTGTTTTCAGGCTGAATCGGCATGGCGTCTTTCATGTTCGTTCCAGCGTTCGTCAGCGAGCAGAACGGCCCAACAATGTAGGCCCTGACTTTAGAATTTCTAATTATGTGACATATTCATCAACGAGAAATTCAGGCTTGAGCAGGGCATTGTTATGTGTGCGGCGCGACATACCTTCTTGTCTGTTATACTCATCAGACTCGGACGTGCCAGAATTTGTAGGCTGCAAAATTCAATTTAGAAAACTTACCGTAACAGTAATTTGTGTTTATTTGCAACCATCGACACGTATCACCGAGTCCTCCCTTCTTCACTTTTTGACAAAAGCGCAGGGACCAGTGCTCATCTGTGGAGATTTTAATGCCCACAATACCACGTGGGGCAGTACTCACACTGATTCCCGTGGGAGATCACTTGAAAAAGCAATTGATAGATGTGGTCTTGTCATACTGAATGATGGATCAGTAACGTTTTTAAGGGGTTATAGGTATGCGAGCTGTCTAGACTTGGCTATAGCCTCTCCTGACATTGCACGAGATATGAGCTGGTGTACAGACCTCGAAACACGAGGGGAGCGATCATTATCCAGTTCTCATGCAACACCCACGAATGCAAGTGCCAACAAAAACATTCACCACAAAACTAACAAACTGGAAACTATTTCGTGAATGTACTGGACGATACTTGGAAGGAGTTGATGAATTGGATAAATTTATATCCTGCATTCGAAACAGCTACTCCCGTGCGACAAGGTTTACAGCCGTCCCAGAGGGCCACTCCAGTGTAGATGCAGACTATGAACGCCTTCGAGCAATTAGAAGACGAGCAGAACGTCGATATCGCCGCTCTGGAAGGCTGGAAGATTACAAGGAGAGTCAGGCCACACACATCAAATCTAACCGGCACATGCAAAAGTTGGGTCAGAAAAAATGGCGCGATTTCTGCACCTCACTGACCCCATTTACACCGCTTCCAAAAATATGGCAAATAGTCACTGCTCTAAGCCATCCAGTATCTCAGCGAAGCCCGTTCAGAGCATTGGCCGTATCTCTTGGATTATCCGAACGGGCTGTTGCTAATGACTTTTGTTCAATTCTGACTAGAATCGGACAACTTATTCACAACACTGCTACACTGCCTAATTCTGTAGAGAAGCAAATCCAAGATGCTTTTGAATTATCCCATGCTCGAATGGATAGCACGTATTCTCTACTAGAGCTACGTACTGCTTTATCACTATCCCGTGTAAGAACAGCAACTGGTCCAGACAACGTGTCGTACAGCGTTCTGAAAAATGTAGGCCCAAACGGCACGGCAGTTCTTCTAGGGATATATAACAACATGTGGACGAACGCGTATGTTCCGTCGTGTTGGAAAATCGCAAAAGTTGTTCCACTGCTAAAGCCCGGTAAATCACCTCTATCCCTTGACTCATTTCGCCCAGTCAGCCTCACTAGCTGCGTAAGTCTAAAGTGATGGAAAAAATGATTGACATAAGGTTGCAGTGGTGGATTGAAGCTAAAAATACACTTCCAGAACAGATGGCTGGCTTCAGGCGACGGCGATGCACTATGGACTGTGTTTTTGACCTGGTTACATTTGTGGAACATGAGACGAACTGTGGGAACATCGCTGTTGCCGCGTTCGTCGATATAAGAAAGGCGTTCGACTCTGTCAGTCACCTATCTGTACTGTACGGACTTACCTCACTAGGGGTCCATGGCCGTATTCTTAAATGGATCGCCAACTTCTTATATGACAGACAGATATACATTTCTACCAATGACGGAGACAGTGATATTTTCAACGTGAGCAGAGGTGTACCCCAAGGAAGCGTCCTAAGCCCGCTACTCTTCAACGCTGCAATGGCAGGTCTTCCAGATGTGCTGCCAGAAGCCTTGAACATATCCATGTATGCAGATGACATATGCATATGGACGTCCCACAAATCTCTTGAAGTCATCGAGCATCGGCTTCAGCAAGGCCTAAATGCAATAAGCCATTACCTCAAGGAGCGAGGCATGCAGATTTCTCACACCAAATCTGTAGTTCTGCCGTTCACGAGAGAGAAAGTGAAAAACTTGAAACTTTTTGTGGACGGCCAGAGAATCGAAATCGCACGAAAGCATCGCTTCCTTGGTGTTACCTTAGACCGCCAACTCAGTTGGAGTCAACATATAGCCGACCTTGAAACCCAAGTGAACAGCACCATAAATGTTCTTCGTCGCATAGCGGGAACGAAATGGGGCGGAACATCGGCATCACTACTTCACGTCCATTGCGCTCTTATCCGGCAGAAGATTGCCTACTCCGCACCAGTTCTCCACAACATATCTCAGACGTCTCTACATCGACTTCAGCTGCTACAAGCACGAAGCCTACGTGTATGCCTGGGAGTTCCACAGGCCACATCAAGTTCTCTGACATTAGCAGAGGCCCGAGAACCCAACTTTATAGTGATTCGAAATGTGGAGACCTGTCGGCACCTCTTCCGCCTAGTCACGCAACACCCTTCCCATCCACTAATCCCAAAAATTGTGAACCGTGCCGGAACGCAAATACACCATGTGTACCAACAATACATTTCACAGCTTCCTGCGTCGACACATTGGCCACCGGACTTAAACTACCCGCCGTGGTTGCTAGAGATACCAACTATTCAAACGTCAATAGAAGGACTTCGTAGTAAACATGACGTACCAACAGTTGCCGCACTACAGTTGGCCTCACATCACCTGTTTGACAGGTACCAAGGCTACACTCATGTGTACACTGATGGCTTCGTCACCAAAGAGACTGCGACATCAGCGTTAATCATTCCGGAGCTACATGAAGAATATGCATGTCGGTTGGGTCACCTCTCCTCTTCAACAACATCGGAGCTTGTAGCCATTTTGCAAGCAATCAGCTTTATTAAACTGTCAACGACGCCAAGAAGGTGGGTGTTAATCACCGACTCCCTGGCGGCCCTTGCGTGCGTGGAAAATGCTACTTCAGGAAAAATAGATACACGAATAGTATACGCTATCTTGAAGGAGCTTTCAGAAGCTACGAAGTCAGATCACTACGTGGCATTTCAGTGGGTTCCCAGTCACTGCGGAATCAAGGGAAATGAAATGGCAGATGAGTTGGCGAAAGCCGCTCATCATTATACACAAACCCGCCTCATACCTATCTCTCAATTCGACATAAACGGGATCTTACGAAGAACGAAACGTGAATTATGCTTAACCACTTGGTTTTCAGACAACACAAAGGAATCGATCTTGTACGCTGTTGACCCCAATCTTGAGTGCCAATTAGACCCTCAGCTCCCAAGACGTATCGACACGCTCATACACCGCCTCAGGCTAGGAACTGCTTACACAAAGCACTTCTTAATTCGGATACAACGTGCAACATCGTCAACATGTTCATGCGGCCACGATGACGAGGATGTATATCATCTATTGCTCGACTGCCCCAGACACGACACACACAGACGGCGACTCGAACAGGAACTCCACACGCTAGACTCGGAACGAGCGTTTTCGTTGGGGAAAATACTAGGCCCATGGCCACCAAGGATAAGCCGAAAAGTGATGAAAACGCTCCAACGTTTTTTTGAGGACACAAAGATTTGTGATGAGTATTGAAAGTGTGCACCGCGATTATGTGTTTTCTATACCTAAATGAGACTTTTCGAACTTACCGATGTAAGACTGTATATATGTATATATATTTTGTTTATTTTTTTTATCGCAATAGCCAAGTGGAAAGGGGTAGCCGTCACCAAGCAATGGTGACAACAACTCCTTCATTTATTTTTCTATTTCAATAAAAAAAAAAAGTGCACATAATACGTTACAAGAGTGTAGCGGGTACCGCGCTTTTCTGAAGAATGACGAATACTGGCATAGTAGACGCTTCCCCACTACACAAAAATTATGATGATTTATGGCGTAGTGGGTACCATGCAAGTGCGGTTGGTGTAGTTGCCCCAAGAATGTTTAAAAAAGGCTCTAGAAAGGCCGCTCTCCCAGCTTTCGCTGTGGCTAGCTGCGAGTTCCGCGCAGGCCTGGCGGTTTTCTTTTTTGATAGTATAACTTGGTTAGGTGGATTGCCTATCCCAGTTATATGATTGTCGAAGCAAAGTCTGTCGCGCAATGCACAACTGAGTCCAAACTTAATCTGGAGGAAATCGCGTTTGAGACTTCCATCGGCACCCGACGTGGCTCGCGCCTCCTTTTCATCACATACAAGCCCTTGTCGAATTTCTCCGTTGTTGCGCAGCAATTCTTCTCTCTTCTCGGTGGGTCCAATCATACTGTCGATCTTCAGCGATTTTTCTTGCCAGTAGCCCAGAATCTCCAGCTCTCCTTTGCCTCTTGGTTTCTGCAGTCGTAGCTCCAAACTCCGGTTCATCTGCGGAATTCTACCCCGAACGCTAAGCAGACTCTTGCCCGGGTTGTGGCAGCTTCCCAACGGCGCTACATGTCACGGTGGAGTGCACCCCGAAATTATTAACGCGAAAGCGTTCGATGCCTCATCGAACGGGAAATTTGACCGTAGGGCGGCGACTGTCCCGCGCCGTCGGATTCGAGTGATGCAAAATATCATCACGTGATGACGTTAGCATATGATGTCGGTTGTGAAAAACAGCGCGACGTAGACGCAGATGAGGAAGTACACAGGACCAGCGCTGACTGCCAACTGAATTGTTTATTGAACACACGCGCAAATATACAAAGAACAGATAAATCGGGGAAGAGGGAACACATCAATGCTTCTAGCCGCGCCTGCGTCCAACTGCACTATAACTGCTATCTCCGAAACTAATCATCATGACAAAACATTATAGTGCAGTTGGACGCAGGCGCGGCTAGAAGCATTGATGTGTTCCCTCCTCCCCGATTTATCTGTTCTTTGTATATTTGCGCGTGTGTTCAATAAACAATTCAGTTGGCAGTCAGCGCTGGTCCTGTGTACTTCCTCGTCTGTGTCTACGTCGCGCTGTTTTTCACAATGGACAAGTACCAACTAGCTCGCATCAATACGCCCTTAAGATATGGTGTCGGGACGTCAGAGATCGCAAAAACTTGTGACGTCATGTGACGTAACGCCGCTCGATTCTGTTGTAGTGCCCTCCTTCGGGCGGCGAACAAAACCTGAGAGCGCGCGTACTCATGAGAAGAAAATGAAGACGGCGCTTGGCAGTGGCACGTGAAGCCACGGCTCGTGTTCCCTGCTGCCTTATAAGTTCACTGACAAAAAAGAGAAGATGGCTTTCGCCTTCGAATCGTCTTTGGAGAATGCACAAGGGACCCTGGACTAAGGTTTCCTCCTACATGCTTGTTTTACATACATGTATATATATATATATATATATATATATATATATATATATATATATATATATATATATATATATATATATATATATATATATATATATATATATATATATATATATATATATATATATATATATATATAACGTGTCTTCTCTTATAGCTGATAGAGGCAAAATAGCTCACAAGAATAGCGAATTTTTATTCAAGAAACATCATAACATACTGTTGCTGCGCATGCTCATACGAGGCAAGAAAACTCATGACGACACTCCTGGATAGATATAAGGTGACTAATCTTAACACTGTTAACGATTACAATAATCTAAAAATGAAATTACCTTATCCAGGAGTGCGATTGAAGGCTGACTGACACAGTTACGCCCCCCCCCCCCCCCTTCTGTATTCTGTGGGACTCGAAGATTTCACGTGTCAACTGATCGTGGTGGCGAGAAGGAATCCTCGTTACTCGGGCTATTTACTACCTATGTCAGTACAAAGTTAGCAACTGACAGCGGAAAGGTAGTAGCTGCTGCAGTTACTAACTTTGCTGGACCGTTACCCACCTTTTGCTACTCATTTACTACCTACTTCAATTGACAGTTGGTGAACCCTAAGTTGCATCCCTACCCCCTTAACAGCACAGTGCATTGGAACTGCATTTCTTTGTGTGTGGCCAACTCTTCCCCCTCTCCTCGCGTGAGCGCGAGGAGGATGGGGGGAGAGTTGGCGCATGCGCAGTAAGTGTGGTTAGGCCGCCCACCACCGGATTGAACTCCGCTCTAAGCTGCTTCGCATCTAAAAAACAGTCGTCACGAAGATGCCAGCGGCGGTGGTGGGTTCGTCTTGCTCTGAAAGACCGCGACAAGCTCGGTCACGCCAACCTCTTCTACGAGATCGGGACGTGACGTAGTGCAGAGAGTGAGTTAAACTCTAATTGGTTACAACGTTCAGTTACGTGCACTGCGACATGACAAGTGAGTCGGGCTTGGCCGCCATTTTTGCAAATTCCTCGACTAATGCTCCGATTGGTTCGCTGCGAGCCGATCCGGTGGCAGGCGCCGCGAAAATCGGTGCGAGAGTGATCGGCGCGGAGAGGGCCCTTTCGGCGGATCTCGCCACCGCCGAACTAGATTCCGCGCCCTTTCGGCGGCCGAAATGCTCAGTGTTAACGAGCCTTTACAGTCACTGGAGGGAGGCGCGCATCGCATTTTTGGTCTGGATGGATGCTCTGAGCGAGGCCGACGCTTGAGTTTACGACGCTTGGGCTGAGGTCGCCACCTCGCGGTGTGCTAAGGCGTTGACAAAAATGCACTTCTACTGAAAACGCGCCGACTGGGACGGATGCGTAGGAACACGCGTTGCAGAGCAGTAATGATGAATTACTTTACTGCTCCAAGAGGGCGACACGTCGCCGCTAAGCGGGAGCGCTGGGATGAAAGTGGTAGATATAAGAGGCGCGTTCGTAAGGCAGTTACAGTCTGTGCCCGTGGCGCAGTGGATAGCGTGCTCGGCAACTGTTGTTGCGGACGGAGAGGTCATAGGTTCGATGCCCGTTGACGGAACGTTTTTTCTTTGACATCTGATCATGTACATTTTTTGAACGTCATTTCCGTGACGAAAATACGTCACTGAAGTCTTGGCGGGCTCCGGCATAAAACACTTTCGTGTTGACAAATGACAGAAGATTAGCAGGTGGTGAAGCGATGACAGTTGAATTAAGTGAATGAATGTGAGATCGTGTGGGTTTTCACTTTTCCATGGAAGAGCGACAAGCTGTCCCTAATGTATGCACGGTGTTGAAGCAGTGATCATCAATATTCTGGAAGAGGTACTCCTGTCGATGGAGCCGACTGAATAGGACCACGAAAACAATATTCTTGCGCTTCAGCGTCATGTCCCGCGCAGGTTTCTTAGACGACTTTTTCCTGAGACTAGGCGTTTAAACCGAAAGTGTTCTCGAACACAACACGAACAAGGTTACTTTCCGCAAGAAACGCGAAACCTTATTTAAAACTCTCACGATTAGCAGACGCACGCTCCACTACGTGCATTCACGGAGCTGTCACTATAGATACCGTGCGTTTAGAACGCTAGGTTAGCATTAAGAAATAGTTCTATGTTCTCAGTTCTCACTGCCTAGAATATAATTTTCTATTAAATGCGAATGCATTTCTTAGTCGGGGCATGTCAGGCGTCCGTCGGTGTCCGCATCTCTCCGCTCTCACTCCCTCTCCCATAGCAACAGCTGCGGGCGCGCGCTTATCCTCGCCCCTAGCAACCGGAGCAGGTGGTGCGGGCGGAGTAGCGGAGAGTGAGTGGAGAGGAGGAGCGCGCTCTGGTGTGTGAGGGCGCTTGCATCGCGGGAGCTCGGCGGAGCTCCCGCGTGTGTGGGGAGAGGGCAGGTGGAGTGCTTCGCCGCTCCTTCTCTCGCCGTTCGCTCTCTCTCCTCCCTGCGCCCCACTCTCCCATCCGCTCGCTCGCACGTATATATAATAAAAAAAAATAAAGAAAAGAAAAGAAAGAAAAAGATAAAAGAAAAAAAACAGGCGCTGCGCCGTGCTCCCGGCCGGGCTGCAGAAATTAGGCGCCTTTTCCTTCTTCGAACCACAACCACCATATATAAATGGAGTGAAGCTCGCGCGAAATGAATTCGCATTACCTCACGATTCCCTTCGGGGAGGTGGGGGGCATTTTTTTGTTTTTGCGGACAGTGGTAATTGAATGAAGATGTTTTGTGCCTTACAAACAAACTAACAAACAAACAAACCACGTTATACGACTGCTATTATGCGACTTTCGTTTCTTTTTTTGGTATCTCCTTCGGACCTCTTCGTAGCGCGTCACTCGACGCTCATGCTCGGCCTGCGCGAGCGTTTATAACGATGACAGCCTACCACGAGACGCGCGGAGTTATACGCTTCGTTGATCGAACTTCTTGCAAAGCTGCCACAGCGTTGCACCTGATGTGTGAAACGGAGTATAATTGTCTACAATAATTACGGGAGCACGCAGCTCCGGCCAACGTTTCTAGAACCAACTGGCTCCGGAAACGCTCCGCTGCTGCGCGTTGCCGTGGTAAATCTCGGAGTTCAAGCTTGAACAATAGGTCATGCGCCTATGATCGACCAATATGAACTAAACTTAAGCATGCGCACGCGTTTTACCAACGATGGAAAAAAAAATCACGCCATATTGTCACGTGGTCGTGACGTCGACGAAGGCAGTAGTCGGTATGTCCAAGATTAAACTGTTAACTAGGCCGAACTTGTGGCCGGTAAACGGAAAGTCAGATTACAGCGACACCCACTGGCGCTGATAGCGGCGAACAGAGCGTCGTTCTTCGATCAACTGATCATCGTTGGAGCGCGCTGGCTTTTATACATCCCGCGTCGAACATTATACCCTTATCACTGGTCATCGCGCAAGCTCTGAAATGATCTTGTGTGTTCGCGTGCTGTGCGCAATGTTAAGAAAACGATCTACTACAAACGTGAAGCTTCTCGAACACTGAGGCGCGATCTGCGCCGAGCATTGATCACAGTGTTTGTGAGGTTAAACAGAGCACATAAAAATAACACACGTGGCAATATCCACGAAGTGAATGATGATTGGGCGAAGCTCGATCGTTTTCATCCATGGCAGAAAGAGAATGTGTGGTATGGAACGCGCTTATACTTCATTGTCATCAGCGTCATCGCCATAGTTATCACGTGTAGTGGGTACAATCCACTATACTGGAACGCGCTTATACTTCATCGTTATCACGTGTAGTGGGTACATTCCACTATACTGCGTCATCGTCATCTTTACCACGTGTAGTGGGTACGTTCCACTACACTGGAACGCGCTTATACTTCATCGTTATCACGTGTAGTGGGTACATTCCACTATACTGCGTCATCGTCATCTTTATCAAGTGGAGTGGGTACATTCCACTACATGTGGCTACCTACCTACCTACCTACCTACCTACTACTACTACTACGACTACAGAGGAGGGACAGACCCACACCCTAAGGAGCTTCGCCCCTAAAAAAATATTCGGAACCAGTACACTTTTTACGGGTGCTTCATTGAAATATTTCGTGTTGGCAGGCTAAAAGCGATCTGCTGGACAACGCGTAAGATCGATATCAGGAACTAAACATTGAATGATTCTGACTTCGAAGTAATCGAATTCCCTAACCCGCGTTTCCGTGGCCCTTTCCTTGGGCCGTTCTACTCGCTGACGAACGCTGGAAAGAACATGAAAGACGCCATGCCGATTCAGCCTGAAAACAGCGTTCCGGGGAAAGCCGCTGCCTAAAAACAAATAAATAAATAGATAAATAAATAAATAAATAAATAAATAAATAAATAAATAAATAAATAAAAGCAGTACATCAAGCACGCCTACGTCAATCATCGCTTGCCCCCATTACTTTGATTGGGGAAGGGTTCCCGAATTTTCCAAAGCTTTTTGTGCTTTTTCGTAATATTAACTTGCTCTTAGTTCAACAACTAAATATTATTTTGTTATTTGGGATCATACCCAAGTGAGAGAAACACGCTTAGTAATGGAAATAAGGACTAGTGGAAGCCATGTGCAATCTTTGAACTCGTGCGGCCACGCGCTCCCGTGTTGCAAGTCACATTGAGCGCGACTGTACATTGCCTATCCCAGTTATATGATCGTCGAAGCAAAGTCTGTCGCGCACTGCACGAGTGTGTCCAAATTCAGTCGGCAGGAAATCGCGGTTGAGACTTCCAGCGGTACCCGACGTGGCTCGCGGCTTCCTTTTCATCATACACAGGCCCTGGTCGAATTTCTCCGTTGTTGCGCAGCCCTTCTTCTCTCTTCTCGGTGGGTCGAGTCCAGGCCCGTAGCCAGGAATTTTTTTCGAGGGTGGGTGGGGGTGGGCACTAGTTGAAGGCCTTGAAAACCCCTAATTTCCTTATTTATTCTCGGTAAAACACACCCCTTCGTCCGAATTTTGAGGGGGGGGTGTGGGGAGGCTCGGGCTCCCAGTGCTCCCACCCCTGGCTACAGGCCTGGTCGAGTCATACTGTCGATCTGCAGCGATTTTTCTTGCCAGTATCCCAGAATCTCCAGCCATCCTTTGCCTCTTGCCTTCGCCAATCGTAGCCCTAAACTCCGCTTCATCAGCGAAATTCTACCGTGCACGCTAAGCAGACTCTTCCCCGGGTTGTGGCAGCTTCCTAACGGCGTTACATGTCACGGTGGAGTGCGCCCCGAAATTATTAACGCGAAAGCCTTCTACAGAAAGCCTTCGAGGGAATGCCTTTGAGGGAAACGGGAAATTTGACCGTCGACGGCGACCGTCCCGCGCCGTCGGGTTCCAGTGATGCAAAATACCATCACGTGATGACGTCACAAACTCTGGCGTGACCTCATGTGACGTAACGCCGCACGATTCGGTTGTAGCGCCCTCCTTCGGGCGGCGAACAAAACCTGAGAGAGCGCGTACTCATGAGAAGAAAATGAAGACGGCGCTTGGGAGTGGCACGTGAAGCCACGGCTCGTGTTTCCTGCTCCCTTATACTTCGACTGACAAGAAAGATATGGCTTTCGCCTTCCAGTCGTCTTAAGAGAATGCACAAGGGACCCCGGACTAGGCTTCCCTCCCACATGCTTGGTTTATATATATACATATATACATATATTAATAAATCTTTTCTTCTCTAATAGCTGATATAGAGGCAAAACAGCGCAAAGGGCTAGAGACTAAGAAAGAGTAGACACAACACGAGCGCTGTCTTTCAACAGAAAAATTTTATTCAAGAAATATCATAATACACTGTTACTGCGCATGCGCTTACAAGGCAAGAAAACTCATGACGACAGTCCTGGCTAGATATAAGGCGACTAATCTTAACACCGTTAACGGTTACAACAATAATCCAAAAATTAAGTTTCCTTATCCAGGAGGGCGATAGAAGGCTGACTGACACAGTTACGCTCTGCTTTCTGTGTTCTGTGGGCCTTGAAGATTTCTTCTGTCAACTGATCGTGGTGGCGGAATAGAATCCTCGTTCGAGAAAATTCCGCGTTGCACCCGCAATCTTGCCCAGTTTTCAATCCTACTCCGTTTCTTCTCTCTCTCTCTCTCTCTCTCTACCTCTCACGGCGGCGCTTAATACATTAGCGCTTGGATAAAAGATTCCTCTGACGACGTTCTTTTTCCGCGGCAGAGAGCACCTTTTGGGGTCTACTTGCGTATGTGGGGAAAAGCTTTAGCTAAGCCACGTGCACACGTGATATGCATACGCTGCGAAAAGCGTTCGCTGATACAGGTGCACAAGTGATATGCATATGCGGGGAAAAGCATTAGCTGAGTCACGTGCACACGTGATATGCATATGTGGGGAAAAGCGTTAGCTGATACAGGTGCACAAGTGATATGCATATGCGGGGAAAAGCATTAGTTGAGTCACGTGCACACGTGATATGCATATGTGGGGAAAAGCGTTAGCTGATACAGGTGCACAAGTGATATGCATATGCGGGGAAAAGCATTAGCTGAGTCACGTGCACACGTGATATGCATGTGGGGAAAAGCGTTAGCTGATACAGGTGCACAAGTGATATGCATATGCGGGGAAAAGCATTAGCTGAGTCACGTGCACACGTGATATGCATATGTGGGGAAAAGCGTTCGCTGATACAGGTGCACAAGTGATATGCATATGCGGGGAAAAGCATTAGCTGAGTCACGTGCACACGTGATATGCATATGTGGGGAAAAGCGTTCGCTGATACAGGTGCACAAGTGATATGCATATGCGGGGAAAAGCATTAGCGGAGTCACGTGCACACGTGATATGCATATGCGGGGAAAAGCTTTAGCTGAGCCAGGTGCACACGTGATATGCATATGCGGGGAAAATCGGAAAATCATTAGCTGAGCCGAGTTTTTGATCGACACCCGGCACGGCACAACCTCTGGCTTGACAGCTCTGTTGTTAGAAAATGGCTTATAATAACAGGCGCGAGCGCCGAGCTAGCACCCACTGCGCGCGAATAAATATTCTTACGGAGAATTATAATCTGTCGCCACCGTATGCCTGCAGTGCTAAAAAAATTCTGGCGGGACCCATTCCGAAACGTTACCCCACTGCATTGTTTACTCTATTTCTCATTTGCAATAAATATAGCTGCTACGATACTCCCAAAACGCACCCGCCAACTCAATGTTAAAGATGTAAACGCTCTTGACACAACCGAAATTCGCAAACATAATTGGCTGACGCATGTTCAGTGGGTTTTTATGGATGTACGACATGCAGTAGTTTCATTTATTTTTCTATTTCAATAAAAAAAAAAAAGTTCCATGTATATGCGCGCAGTGGTGTGTCAGAACATGACATTTTGGGGGGGGAAGCGGGAAGCTTGAGCTGAATAGAAATCTTGGTGTTATTGATGCATGCAATTCGCTTTCGGTTGGACAGCGCTCCCTATGCCGCCGTGCATTGGGGTGTGGCTGCAGTAGTTACCGCTCTTCCAAACATGCGTACGAATTTCTGTAGCTGCTGGCTCCGAACTCGGTCGCCATGTTCATGCGCATCGTTTGAACTTAGAACCCACTTCGGGCTGCTATCCACTATATTCTCTCTCTCCGTGCGCGCGTGCGTGTCTGTGTGTGTGCCAGTGTGCGTGCATGCCTGCTTGTGCGTGCGTACGTGCGCACGCGTCCGACGTGGTGGTCACGGTGTTTGGGCGCTGAACCGAAAGTCGCGGCTTCGGTCCCGGGCCGCAGCGGTCCCATTTCGATGGTGGCGAAATGCACGCTAGAGGCCCTTGTACTGTGCGATGTCAATGCGCGTTGAAGAACACCAGAAGGGCCGAACTCACCCGGAGCTCTCCACTACGGCGTCTCTTATAGCACTAGTTGCTGTGGGTCGTTAAAGCCCAAAAATCAACCAACCAACCGATATTCTGCGTGCGCATTTCACAATCCCGAAAGCCTGTGGGTGTCGTGATGCGCCTCACGCTTTGGTTCTTCCGCATTACAGGTTCCCAGCCTCGGCTGAATTAACAACCACAGACAGGCGTGCGCCGTAGCTGCCATGTCGACGGCCGAACGGGCGATTAGCGTGTCCGAGCGTCTCCCTGAAGAGGCGGCGCCGTATACCATCTAACGCCCCCCTTGCTCGTCGCGCCACCTAGTTTAAAGGCAAGAAGAAGAAAAAAAAAAAGATAGGGAGATGCCGAAAAAGGGCGTACGTGAGTATGGTATATATATATAAACCTTATACATATTCGGCACGCGAAGTGACCGAACCTAACCGTGCTGGTTTCGCAGCTGTCCGTCCGCTTCACGATGCCGTAATTTTCTTGTATTCTTTCTCTATTTTTCCTTTGTTAACTGCCACGCCATACGAGAAGTTGACCGGTTTTACGTCTCTACGGCTGCGTTTCTATTTCGACGTGCGTGCCGTCCCTGTTCTGCTGCTGCTGCTTCGTCGCGGGCGTTGCCTAGTTTCGGCTCATTGCACTGCTTTCGTTTCCCTGGCTCTTTTCGTTTTTGGATGCATTTGTTTGGAACGCTTACCCACTTTCTGAATGTGCGTGGCCATATCTCGCCATGAAGCCGTACCAGCTTGAAATGCCGATTAAACATTCTGGTCGTATTATCGCTTGAGTGAGATCCTACCAGATCTGGCTTCAATTCTGTCCGCCGCGGTGGTGTATAGCGGTTGCGGTGCTCGTCTGCTGACTCGGAGGTCGCGGGTTCGATGCCGGCCACGGCGGTCGCGTTTTGATGGAGGCGAAATGCTAGAGGTGAGTGTACTGTGTGGTGTCAGTGCACATTAAAGAACACCAGATGGTCGAAATTTCCGGAGCCCTCCACTACGGCGTCCCTCGTAATCATATCGTGGTTTTGACGCATAAAAGCCCATGATATTATCATATTAGTCTTGAATTCTTATGTACACTTGCGTCACTAAACGTGAAACGCCTGATTTTTCACGACTGATGGTGAATTCCAATGCCAGATTCGGAGTGGCCGACGAACTCTGCGCCGGAGCACTCCCCCTCCGGCTGAGGGCAGCCGAAGGAAGTCTGCCAATGGAATACAGGTGCTCCCCCCTAGAGCAGTTTGCAGTTGGCGCTAGCGCAGATCCACTTCCGGCCAGAAGTGCCCACCATTTCCTCGCGTGAGCGCAAGTTGACGCTGCGATGCACCACCCAATCCCCAACCCCACCAAACAGGACTGGGAGGCTACCCTGCTCAATAGCTCAGAACTAGGGGCACAGCGAACTCTGGTCCAGCGGGCTCGGGCGGCGGCTTCGACTAATGACGTCCCGGACTAGGGATGTCGACCAGCTCGGTGGGGATAAGGGCTCTCTGGATTTCAATAAATGTTTTTTCCTCCTCCTCCTCCTCATGCTTCCGAGCCGCGACTCACCTTCATGGGCGCGCGCGGTGAGAACGGGCGCTCTCGGGCAGCGATCTGCTGCAGTCACGTGGTACGCCATACTCTGCGCATACGCGGGGTGCTTGCGATTATGCCGCTATTCGGGGTGTATAGAGAGCTTCTCCGTGGAGTGGATCTGACGGCGGAACTTCTCCAGGTCTGCCAATGAAGCATAGAGGGAACACTATCAATCTGCCAATGGAGCTGACTTGCTCCGCATGCAGCAGCAAAACTGCTACCGGAAGGTGCTCCGAATCTGCCACTGGAATTCACCATTATAGATTAACCCCTCGTGCGGCTTAGCTCGAGGACGCGGTTTCGACTCCCGGTACAGGCAGCCGTATTTGGATGGCGGTGAAATGCAAGAAAAACACCCGTGGGCTTTTAGACTTAGGTACACTTTAATGAACACCCAGATACCCGCCGCGATGGTGTAGTGGTTATGGCGCTCGACTGCTGACCCGTAGGTCGCGGGATCTAAATCCCGGCCGCGGCTGCCGCGTTTCCGTGAAGGCAGAATCCTGTATGCACGTCAAAGAATCCTAGGGGGTTCGAAATTTTTGAATCCCTTCACTACGGCGTCTCTCATAATCATATCGTGGTTATGAACACCCGGGTGGTGATGAGAATTAGTCCAAGGTCTCCCACTAGAGCGTTCCTCATTCATATTGGTGTTTTGGCACGTGGAACTCCGGAGTACTCTAACCGCTGAAATTAATGTCCTGCATGAGGACCATCGCTGAAAACTATGGCATGTTCGTGATAGATACTCAATGTTCTTGAAATTCCGATTTGTAAATTGTGGTAAAAAGCTTACACTGCCTCCTCAAAGCTGCAAAGGGAAGGTACTCTTGTCTCCACTCTTCTTTCCACCTTGCCAGTGGCGTTGCAAGGGGGTGGGGAGTGGGGGAGTTGGGGCGCTAAGACCGCCCCCCCCACCCCGAGATTTTTGAATTTTGTTTGTGTATACACGCACACATACAAAAGCCCGCACGAACATACACAAAGTACGGTTGAACACCCTCCTCGCCCCCACCCCCCCCACCTCTTTAAAAAAAATTCTGGCTACGCTACTGCCCCTTGTCCATCACCCTAATGTAGGGTAGCAAACCTGATCTCACAATTCTGGCTGACCTCGCCGCTTTTGCCTTATTTTTTATCTCTCACTCTCGAATCGCGCATGGAACACCAAAGTCCCACCGTTCAACTCCGAGATCTTCCAACTGTGAGATCCATTTGCAATAAAACACTCGTGAAGAAGGTACGGGTCGTGCGGTAATTCGTTGTAACGATGAAATATCTCATGATATAACAGACGTCCAACTGTAG
>JALIZH010024524.1:37500-102500 GCA_030522465.1 Rhipicephalus appendiculatus
GTCGCTGACCGGATAATCACTACACGTAACCGTGTTCGCCGCTACAAGCGGCCGTGAAGACTGCGAAGAAGGAACTTCAAGCAGGGATTATCAGAGACAGACTCGCCGCTTACGCATCTTTTCTGGGGCCAGCGAACGTCCGCGACAAGTTTTCTCTCGGAAACGGCTGACTTTGACAAGTTGACAGGCAGGTCGTGATTGGCAGTGTGCGCCTGTGCGTGTGTGTCTGTGAACTTCAGTGAGCCCACGACCTTCCCGACCCGTGAGTGTCACCCGAGAGAAGACCACCGACTGTACATGTGTCCTTCACTCCGGCTGGCCAGTTGCGTGTCCTGACATCTGTTGGGGATCGTTAACCGACGGAAAAAAAAGTGCAACTGTCACTAGTGCGCGCATCACAAGATTACGGTGATTGCGTAAGAAGTTGCGGAGGTGTCTTCGAGCCAGCGACTCCTCTATGTCCTGGATTCGCCTTCTTTCGATCTTCTGTGCACTGTCCCCGATGGGTTCGTGAACTTTGACAAGGACTTCGATTGCGACGCCTGTAGATTGCGCAAGCAGGTGACGCAGCGTATTGTCACTGCATGTTCAGTGTAGCGCAGGCTTATTAATGAGAAAGGGCTTACGACACACCCGCTGCGAATCATAACAGTGTGAAATACGCGCCTTCGCCCCGCCTCCCGTATTGAAGCTTTCGATCAAAATCTCGCGGACAGGTGCGCAGCATCGTGCTTGAAAGCAACGGGGAGTTCATACCGTTTCTTCGAGCGGACGCTCCATCAAAGCGCCTCGGCTGTGACGCTGGATTAGGGGGCGCGCGCGCACTTCATTTGCAGACAGTTCTATCAAACGCGGCGCTAAGAACGCGCCGAAGGAGCGAACGCGTGTCTGACAGGTCCCCGATTTCGAAGAAGTAATCGCCGACACCGAGACGGTAGCGCTCAATCAACGCCACCCCGTGTTGCGTAAGTCTAACCACCCGTGGAAGAGTGACACACAGACCTGAGACAACTTTCACTTCGTGTTTTTGAAGTCGTCGGTGTTACAGAGTCGCGTTCCGCCAGGTTTGACGAAATTGGGTGTCCCAAAGCGACGTCCTATTTTCACTATCACTTTGTAGTTGTCGTTGCAAGTGCTACGCTTCAGATGTTGCCCCTTCAGCAACACAGGTGGGCGAAGGAGTTTCAAGCGCTCGGCCCGATAACAGTTGTAAGCGTTTAACTCCGACACGCGTTTAGGCTTGGGTGCTTTTTATTATTCTTTCTTAGTCGAGAAAAAAAAAATCACCCGAAGTGTACTCCGCGTGGCCTTCGAGGTTCTTTTCGAAGTCGCGCTGTCGCCCCAGTGTCGCGAAAGAAGCAAAAAAAATCTCGTTCGACCTTTTCTCATACCGTTGTTTAGTGATAGCGTATACAGTTCACGCACGTTCGTGTTATCGTCATCTACGCCTCCGTATCTACTTGCGGTGTCCTTAGCGGCAAAGACTTTCAGGTCGACCGCTGTGTAATACGCAAAAAAGAAAGAAAGAAAAAATCTAAGCGCTTTCACACGCGGTCACGTGCTTGACTTTGTCCCAGTGGGCGGCCGTGCACCCGTTGGGAGTCAGTGACGCAACCGGTCTCCCTACCGAGACGAATTTTTTTCGTTTCTTTTTTATCACAGTGCCTCGAGGCACAGTTGTGCACGGCGGCAAGCGCACTGCCTTATTTTCACTGCTCTGCGTGCTTGCATGTGAGCCTGCAGTAGTGTGGGGACCTCACGTCGCGCTTCGTAGGGGGGGCGTGAGCGCTGCTGTCCCGCATTTTCTGTACTTTCGTTTAGTGTGAAAGCATTTTCTTTCTTTCTTTTTTTTTCTGACGACTGAGAAAGGTGTTCTCGTGACACGACCGGCGTGGTCGTGTGTTCACGACGCTGCTGCTGTGCTGGATACACCTGTCGATTTTTGAGACACTTTCGCGGCAAGAACTTTCCCAGGCAGATCTTATTGGGGTCGTGCATTCTTACGTAACAGGCTCGTAGCATACTGCGTATTCACAAGAAGTAATCACAAAACTTTTGTGGCTGACGACCAGACCTGCTACGCGCACGTGAGTTTTTTCTCCAGGTCTTGTCCACGGTCGCGATTCCTTGCGTAAAGCTTAAACACGTACAACTGTTTATTCGCATAGATAGAATCGTGATCGCGGGTGTGGCTCACGACCAGAACTGCGCAGTACTCGGTTAATATTTGCCGCGGCACTTCAATTCGTCAAGTGTCCTACGCCACTGGCATCTTCAGAACGACTTCTTCAGGCTTAGTTTTGAAATCAACGAAAGTAACTCGTAGAACTCTGCATTCGTAAGATAGAATCGTGAACACACTTCTGGCTCACGACCAGAACTGCGCACCACTAAGTCTTTATTCGCTGCGGCACTTCAATACGTCAAGTGTCCTACGCTACTGGCATCTCCGAGACGACTTCTTTCGGCTTCGTTGTGAAATCGACGAAAGTGTGTGCAACGTTTAAACCTGTGACGACTACGTGCTCGTGTGTGTGTGTATTCACTCCGACCTGTTGTGTTGCGTGAAGAAATTCCGGTTCTGTGCGACGTATCAGTGAAAGTGTTAGTGATTGATTGGTTGAGCGAGTGTCGGTGAGAACGACAAATCTGCGCCGCCTCCTTCGCAACGTATCATACCAACCATCGAACTGTGCTTCTTTTTGGAACGTCTTCCTAGTGTGGTGCTCGGTGGGACGCCGTTGCCAGGAGACAGTCGCGGAGGGTACGACATCGACATCACTACTGGAGTGACGCTGCGAAGGTGAGCTTTTCTCAAATTTTTTTGTTTATTTTCACGAGTCGCCGAAATACTCGTTCCTTTTTGTTTTTGTTTTGTTTAGGGCACGTGCGTTCACGTTCTAGCCCGGAGACAGCTTGAATACATAATCGTTCGTCAATTTTATACTTTTTTGAAAAAATCAACTGTTTGTTTGTGCTCGTATGCGAGCGCTAAACGTAGTTTATAGAGATTCTCTGTCTTTCAGTTTGTTATTATGACGCAGTGGCACTCTACAAACGTGAAAAACCTAATAGGGTGAACTTGTTGGCTAGTTGGTTTAACATTTTCAATGAGGAAACAGCGCGGTAAAAACACGAAGACGAAGCAAGGAACGAGCAACACACCACACGAAGCGCTGACTATCAACTGAAATTTATTCTGGTGAGACAACGTATATAAATACATACGTAGGAACACCTAGTCACAAACGAAATAGAACAAACCAAGAAAAGTACATAGAACCAAAATTGGTAATGGGATGGTCATCATCACATGATGCTGCGTGTGGCATGGCGTAAGCGGAACAATCATGCCAAGTTAGCCGAGAGATATGAAATTTCTTTGTCAGATAATAAAATCGATGGTGTGCTAGCTAACACAGTTTTCTTTTAACATTGAGATATTATGCGCCTCTATGATTTCCCTGGTCAACTGATTACGGACTCCTTGCTATCAAGTCACATTTTTAAAAAATCAGGGCGACAACCACATTGCTTGCAGTGTACACCTAGATGACCAATAACGGCTCGGGATACGTTATAGTTGTGCTCACGATCGTGTGGTGTGTTGCTCGTTCCTTGCTTCGTCTTCGTGTTTTTACCGCGCTGTTTCCTCATTGAAAGTGAAAAAAACCGCTTTTATATTCGCCCCAAGATAAAGTTTAAGCGCTTTACATGAAAGTAAATTGAAGCAACTTCTTCGTGTACTTTTGCTGGCTACGGGAAACACATTCGTACAAGAAACAAAGAAGCAGTATACAAGGAAACAAGGAAATGCTTATTCAGTAAGAATCAGCGTCGTAGCCAATTGATACGTTGTGGTATTATCTGTATGTAGATATGCATGTGGCTCTAGCGTAAATTCGAGCGTATGAATAAGAAATCTCTGGAATCAGTATTGAAACATTCAAATTTGTTGCGCCTCTCGCAGTTAAATGACGTAGTTAAATTACTGAAAGCAGGTCTTACGTGTTACGTTGGGCAAAGCAACAGCCCCCCTCATGTTTGTCTTGCTACAAAAACGTTTTCATTTGCCTTGATATTGTGTTCAGGGGTATGGTACTGTGAATGATAGTTATGTTGAATCTAAGTCACGAATTCTCGTGTTGGCTGTATCTGAAATGCACATCAAGGGTGCACATCGTCGTCTGTTAAAACTTATTGTTTATATGTGGCTTGTACTGACGCCACTGAAAACGCCGTGTTGGAGTACCAAACATAATGGGAATGAACGCTTGTGGTGCAACGTTGATGCCATCAGCACATCGACATACAGCTTCTTTCCAATTATCCATGCTCATAGTGTTGTAACTTTGCGATTCCTTTTCCCCTCTCTCCTTTCCTCCCTCCGTAGTCGTCACTGTTTCTTCAAGGTCAGGAGAGGCGACGACTGCGGCAACACCAGCACAGTGCTCTGTAGCCGACGAATGTGTTGCACTGGCAGATTTATGCCACCGAGGGGCGGCAACTTGGGGGGAGAGGGATGGAGAACGGGCTCCCTTTTGGGGCGCGAACATGAGCGCGAGGATGCACCCGGGCAGTTGGAATCAAGAGGACTAAAACGATAGGCTGGGCTTTCTCTTGAACGCTGCTCAGCCTCTTTGAATCCCTTGCCGAAACACTTTCAGAGCGCCTTTTTAGATGTGAAGCATCTTATGGCGAATCTTAATCCAGTGGTGGTGGTGTGCCGCGTGGCCTCCCTTACTGCGCATGCGCAAATCCTTTCAAAAAAAAAAAAAAAATTCCCCATCTCCCGCTAAAGGGAACCATGTGTGGATGCGAAGCAGCGGGGAGATAATTAAGAACACAATAACATAAGAACATTCACAATCGTAAAAAAAAGAAAGAAAAAAAGAACTTTTACAGATACGACCGAAAAGCCTGAAAGGGTCTAAGAAAGCTTTATCATTTCGCCTCGTCGTGTGAAGGGTAACAAACGGGACAAAGTATAGCTAACATTATACTCACGTCGACATGGATGGGATAATCCTCCCGAAATGACTCTTCTTTAGAACGCATTTTTGAAGTAATATCTGCACGTTTTGTATAATTGCGCATAATTTGTATATTTTCTGTTCTTTTTCTACAACAAAATGTATCTCGTACAACAACCTATTGTTATTTGTGTTGTGTCTTAATCCATGCCCCCCCCCCCCCCTCCCCAACCGCAATACCTTGTGGCGATGTAGTAAAGTGTAAATGAGTAATTGAGGACGACGCAGCGAGCTATGGAAAGGAAGATGATAGGTGTAACCTTAAGAGACAGGAAGAGAGCAGAGTGGGATCAGGGGAACAAACGGGGGTTAAGGATATCATAGTTGAAATCAAGAAGAAGAAATGGACATGGGCAGGGCACGTAGCACGTCGGCAGGATAACCGCTGGTCATTAAGGTTAACCGACTGGATTCCAAGAGAAGGCAAACGCGTGAGGGGGAGACAGAAAATTAGGTGGGCAGATGAGATTAAGAAGTTTGCAGGTATAACGTGGCAGCAGAAAGCACAGGACCGGGTTGATTGGCGGAACATGGGAGAGGCCTTTGCCCTGCAGTGGGCGTAGTCAGGCTGATGATGATGATGATAAATGAAATGTCCCGGGCCTTTTCTTCTTTCTCCCTTTCTATCTTTCGCACTGTCTACCGATACCTCCCGCCACGGCGATCTAGTGGTGGTGCTCGACCTCTGACCCGAAGGTCGCGGAATCGAATACCGGCCGCGGCGGCCGCATTTTCGGTGGAGGCGAAAATGCTTGAGGCCCGTGTACCTATAGATTCAGGTGCACGCTTAAAGAACCCCAGGTTGTCGAAATTTCCGGAGCCGTCCACAACGGCGTCCATCAAATCATATCGCCTTTGCAAGGCGTGAAAACCCCAACTGTTATTATTATTATTATTCTCTGATTATTTTACGTGAAAAGCTTTACAATATATTGTAAAGCTTTTTGCAACAAAAACAACAACAACGACAACAACAACAACAACAACAATAATAAATAATAATAATAATAATAATAATAATAATAATAATAATAATAATAATAATAATAATAATAATAATAATAATAATAATATCTTTATTGTCATTTTGAGCAGTACACACTGATAACAGGCCTGTCAAAGCCAGGCGGTGGCTTGGAGGACTAGCATTTAAGGTGAAAACTTTAGCGCAAACAAAACGGAAGATGACATACATATAGGCAGGTAGTATGTCATCTCGTTTGCCGATGTGCCGGGCCTAGTCCTCCAAGCCTGTTATCAGTGTGTACTACTCAAGATGACAATAAAGATTATTATTATTATTATTATTATTATTATTATTATTATTATTATTATTATTATTATTATTATTATTATTATTATTATTATTATTACTAGGAAAACCTGAAAGGGGAGCAAGGAAAAGCTTCATTATTTGAACCTCCCCATGTGTAGGGTAGCAAAGACGGGACTAGGTATAGCTAACCTCCCTTCCTTTCTTTCTTCTCTCCCTCCTGTCTTTCTCTCTGCACTCTTTAAAAGGTGCTGCTATAGGCGTGTCACGATCAGCGTGTACAGGGCGTATCAGCGCCCCTTAAACGCCGCGTCTTCCCGTCGCGCCTTTATACGACTTCGAGAAGTCGTGACCGTGATTGCCGATCGGCGCGGTCTCTCTCCGTCCCTGCCGCGCCCCAGTTCTCTCCTGCAGCCATTCTCAAGCCTAGCGGAGCGCGCCATTGGCAATACCCCGACCGCACGTGTGTGTATAATAAGCTCTAAAAACACTTGGCGCGGCGCGCGGCGCCGAGTGGTAATTCGAACGCGATTAAGATAACGATCTCCTAATGAATGACAATCAATTTCGCGCCGCATTCAACGCCTCCGTTGTTCCTCGCTCGGGCTTCCGTTTTGTTCGGCGCGTGTCAAGTGTTGCTTTTTATCGGCCGCTATACCGTCGGCACCCTGTTACCTTTTTCGATCGCTGGTTTATTTTTGCTTATTCTTTATTTCTGGTGCGCGCGTGCGTGTGAATGAGCCCTCGCTTTGTGACGCAGGCGTTGCTTTTGTTTTTGTTTTTTAGCGAGACGGCGTTCTGTTCTTGGCGTTGTTCGATGGGCTTTCCCTTTTTTGCCTTATGCTGGCGTCTCCTGCGGCACATGCATACGGCGTTGCGAATGCTTGCTATTAATAAGTCGCGCTAATCGCGACAATGCGCGGATCTTTCGGTTTTTTGGTTGATACCGGCTGACTTTACAACGAAGAACACTGGTTCTAAGCTTTATATCTATATAATTGTTAGGTGTTTACAGCAAAACCACGATATAATTGTGAGAGACACAGTAGCGGGGGGTTCCGGAAATTTATACCATCTGGGGTTCTTTAACATGCACCCACATTTAAGTACACGGGCCTCTCGCGTTTTCGCCCCATCCGAAAATGCTGCCGGAATGAAAAAAAAAAAAAAAGAGAGGAATGAAAAACGTGGCTCGCATGCGTCTCAGAATTACATCTAGCATCTGGGTAAGCGCTATACCTAGGGGAAATTCAAATAGAATAACGAAATATCACTCTTCTCGCCATACAAATGTACCACGTACATTTCTCCCTAATTTCTCCCCACGTAATTTCTGTACCACGTACTCACGTACGTGGTACAGAAATTTTGGTCTGTCTTTCTGTCCGTCTGTCACACAATTCAGCCACCCGGCCAAAGTTTAAGCTCATGCTGAACGCCCAGCCATCTTTAACTGGCGTCTGCGTTCATACATTGTGAACATTGTCAATCAAAAAGCAAATATTACGCATATCTGAGGCGCAACATCAATACGTAAGCATTAGGTGGTGTGTTCCTTTAGAAAATACAAATATACGTAATTCTAAAGACCCTAGTGTTTCTTAGGCTGCGCTGAAAATGCGACGCTATGCACGAAAAAGCCATCTTCCGACCATATGGTGCTGCCACCTGGCAGTGGCCCTGGATTCTGCACAAGCTCATGTTTCCCGACGCCACTGCCAGATGGCGTCCATATCTCACGCAGTAGCACACGCGACCCAATCATTGCTGACATGTCGTGGAGGTACGAACACATGGCATTCCAGCAGTGATAATGCGGTAAAATGAAATCTGTTCAAACAAACCTTCATTACATTTATCATGCCAGGACGGAAATGGTACGAGAACAGCATCACGGGTGGCCGCGGATGAGACCAGGACTCATGTAGTACGGCCGGCAGAAGACTATCGTCTTTCGACGACATTTGCAGCGAAGCACGCAGATGCGTGGCCTAATTTTGTTTTCTCATTAAGACAGCATATTAAAAAAAAAACGCATGTGGCATAGATGCTCTCGTGTTTGAAATGCCTACGGGAAGTCTGAACCACAGTTGTCTTGAGCGGGGGAACACGTGTCTGTGGATGCTGCTGCCGTCAGCACCTGCCACCTCGCGTTAGCTGGCAGCTTCCGTTCATGCTTAATTTATAGCACAGGGACTTAGCATGGGGTTTTATTGTGTTTTGTATCACTGCTGTGTTCGTCTCTTCATACTTTTGCAAAGAAGAAAAAAAGCGGCGGCTGAAGTCTACTTGGCTATTCTCGCTTTGCAACTTTCTTTGACTCGTTCTGCTCTCCTAGAGAGCTATACCGATAGCCGGCCCACTGAACTCAGTCGGTCACCCACCACGGCGTGATGCACCCCTACTTCTGTAGCGATGAACATCTTGGTGCGTACCGGAGTGCCGTGTATGCTACCGCATTTGCTCGATTGTAACGCGACCACGATTGTAACGCGAGCGGTGACTTTCCATTGCTTCCCGGAGGAAAAGAAATGGCTATTTCGGTATTCGATTGTAACGCGAGGGCTAAGTTTAGGCAGCAGAAACCTGGAAAAAACTCGCATTACATTTGAGTAAATACGGTATTTCCGGAGTACGACAGCGGCATCGCTTCCGTAGCTTTCTGCCTTCCGTAGACAGAAAGCAAGCCCCTACTCGTTCTCAGTCTCTCGCTAGCCTTTCTCTTGTACCATACAGAGTCACGGATTTGTTGTTATCCCTCGCAGCGCGCTCTCATTCGCACCAGTTCCGCAGTGATCGTGCCACACGGGGGGCACCCCGGGGCGCGTGCGTGCGTGTCCTTGGCAGAGTTGGATTGTCGCGGTGCTCGCCGTGCTAACGTAATAATTAACGGCTGGTAAAACGGCGTCGCGCGTTTCACGTCAGGTGGCGCGGATCGTCGTGTCGGGGCCAGTGCTGCTGCTGCGTGCGCTTGACGCTTCTTTCCCAGTTGTTCATTTTCTTTGTTTGGCGTTTGTCCTATCTTTCTGAGCTTCATCCCACAATGTGCCACCTTTTAACGCATGATGTAATGAATGAAAACGGCTGGGGTCGGGTTTTACGTGCCAAAACCACGATATGATAATGAAGCGCGCCTTTTGGAGAGGGGCCCCCGCGTGCGCACGGAAGGGGGGGGGGGGCAGGGGGGGCAGCCGCTCCCCCTAGACACCTAAGAGGGGGGGGTCGCAAAGTCAGCCCCATACATTGCCATAATAGGGAGGGGGGGCTGCGACCTTCGCCCCCCCCCCCCCCTCTGAAGGGGAACCCTAGGTGCGCACGCCCATGGGCACCCGCCATGGTAATCTAGTGGTTATGGTGCTGACTGCTGACCCGCAGGTCGCGGGATCGAATCCCGGCCGCGGCGGCCGCATTCTCAATGGAGACGAAAATTCTAGAGGCCCGTGTGCTTAGATTTATATGCACGTTAAAGAACCCCAGGAGGTCGAAATTTCCGGAGCCCTTCCACTACGGCGTCTCTCATAATCATGTCGTGGCTTTGGGACGTTAAACCCCAAGAACTATAAATTATTATATTTTGGGAAGGGGAGGGGGGTACTCCGGAATAATTTTAGCCACTGGGGTATCGTAACGTGCACCGGAATCTCATAACACGGGTGTTCCTAGCATTTCGCCCCCCCAAATGCGGCCGCCGTGACCAGGAATCGAACCCACGACCTCTAATATAGCAGCGTGTCACCTTATTTGTTAAGCTACCGTGGCAGATCGAGCATGATCTGTACGCCCCAGAGTTTTCTTGCTTCGCACCATTCAGGCGATAATAGTCGCACAATGAAGCCCTTATTTCCTCAAGTACCATAAACATCGCTGCTTCTATGGTCATCTTTTTTTTCGTGGCCTCGTTTGTAAGTAGCTTAACCCTTTCAGACACCACCTATGAAGAACTGTCTGTAAATGTGTCAAATCAGTACAATGTTATGTCAAGGCACGCGATGTTCTATTGCAACAAAACGAATACCAAAATATGTTAATATGTATATGTTATAGCAATTAATCGTTATTAAATTGTAACTAAATATCTATTTATCCTGAAGTCATTGACGCTCCGTTTTGGCATTAATGGTGAAATCTCAGGCTAGAAATATAGTGCAAATTCATTTTTGGTTATGTCGACACTGAGCAAAGAAAAAATTATACTTTTATATGGCTCGCCGGAAGCGGCACGTCGAACGACTTCAGCAAAGCGCATTCAGCAAAGTGATCATATGCAACAGTACACTGCAAAAATGAAGTGAAATGAAGACACGTTTATTATGCAGGACGTTCAGTTCATCCAAAGCTCTATATATCTTGCTCTTGCTTAGCTCCTAGTTGATAAAAATAGCAAAAACTAGTGATGTACACAATTGTGTACATAGCGTGTGAAAGGGTTAAAGGGTCACTAAATGAAGAAGAGAATGCTTCTGGTAATAATAAATTACCCTTTCTCAGCGCAAGAACACCACTCTGTCCACGTGACGATGCTCTGAAAACTAGAAAGCTCCCAGGAAAAAATATACAGGTGGTGGTGCACTGCGTATACGAACTCGTCGTGGTGTCTTCTAGAGCGTACTTAATTCTTTTGGGGTAAAAATATAATTTACGCTGTGTTCTGAAAGGAGCCAGACACCCAACGTGACAGGGCTTTTTTTTTTTTTTTTCTGTTGTCAATGTGACCAAAGCGCAGGCTAATAGGAAATTACTGCAGGGCTCACTGTAGAACTTGCGTATCATGTATTTATCAGAGGCAGATGAGGCTAACGTTGGATCATGTCGGGTATGTATATCAAAAAGCTCTTGCTTCCTGCTGTGGCAGCACGTATACGAGAACTTGTCTCAACTTATTTCTTAATTCTGTCTCCTAGTTTAATTTCCAGCGCCAGTTTAAGTTGGCACTTCATAAAGCATCGATTGGTTTTTCGCTTAGCATCCATGAGGCGTTTTAAGGACGTTCCAAATATGTATTTCTTTTTAGTATACCAGACCCTGAATCATCAACCAGCTGACGCTTTTGGCCCTGGTTCTTTACAAAAATTCGGAGCAAGGTGAAATTGCCGGAACATGTCATGATCAGATTCTTGTCGCATTCGGCAAACGTCGTCATCAAACTATAGTTACGGTCGTGCTTTCTTATGCTTGTCGCGTTCTCAAACGGTGCCTTTCTGGTCACCTGCCCATTACGCATTCACCACAGGTAGGGCTTAAGTCAGGTCAGGGTCTGTTCTTCAGCGCAAGAAACTTCTGAAACGAGGGTCGGAAAAAACGCGACTCACACATTTTATTACTAATTCTTTCCGTCCCTTGTATCGAAAGTTTTTTTTTTTTGCGCTAAATCAGAAATATTATATTCCCAGCTATGCCGAACATGTCAGGGAACGTACGGTAGCTGAGGGGAAGGGTGGAAAGGGGAGGTATAGGAGCGCGATATTTTTTATTATTTTATTTATTTATTTATTTATTGCAGCACTGTGGAAGCCACAGAACCGAAACGGTTGCCTGCGCGTGCGCGCCATGAAGTAGTACCTATTTTTATTTTCCAATTTTCAGAGTTACCTGGACTCGAATAAACAAACGTTTCTTCATGATAAAAAAGTAAAAACAAGTATAGGGAAGCCTTTGGTGGAAAAATGATAGTGTGCACTTTAATTTTTTTCTTGCTTTATTCATTTCTTCGACAACACCACGTTTTCCGCGCGCCATGTCTTAGCAAGTAAACATGGCGTCGCCGATGCCGGCTTGGACCACTGCGGCCGCAAACTCGCCGCTTTGTCCGCCGAGAAAGATACACTCGAAATGTAGCAGAAAGGTGGCTGTCAAAGCAGACCAAGGAAGTTATCCGCAGCGTCTATGCTAGGGGTGTGGCGCGCCGTCAGCCTGAATTGTCGACGAATGGTGCGAGCAAGCAAAACCGAAACTGGAACGGAAATCGGCTGCATAGGCTGCCGGACTACTTGCGTAATAGCAATAATGTGCGGATGCCCCCCCCCTCCCCCCCCTCTGTAGCTTTCGTCGCACTGCCAGGATAAGTTGTCGCCGAGTATAGACTTCTAAACGGCAGTACACTCGAGCCCTGATATAACGAAATATCAGTTATAACAAAGTAAATGAACAATACTCTTGCAATAGATATAGTGTTAGGAATATACCTTTATAACGAATTTTCGGATGTAACAAATTTATTTTCAGGCAAGATGCAACTTCGTTATGATGAGGTTTGAGTGTAGTAGGGGGTGCCGCTTCTTTAACGACTCCCCCTCTCCCCCTGTTTCGCTGTCTGGTGATCAGTGATACATGCGCACATTCTTGTGCCCCTCGCAATCACACGCTTGTGTACCTTGTCTACAAGAGCGTATACAAGGTATACGCACTTGTGTATTTGTATACTGACACGCTCGTATAAGCACGCCACCAACTCCTACACAACTTATAAATAAATAAAAAAAATTTCGACAAGACACTTCTTTGGGAGCTCCGTGCGTGGTTTGCGCTGACATTCGAACATGCGTTTCAGGAGAATAGCTCAGGTATCGGGTTTATTAGAGGCGTTTTGGTTCAGTGCTGTATGCATAATTATTTTTTTGAGTTTGTCACATTGTCAGTGCCACAATTGTGCTTGTAAACATTTTTCTTGTTATTACAAATTGTATAAGCGTATACCTAAATTGTTGTTTCTTGGAAACTGTGTTGTTAAGTCTTTTCTGTCATTTACATGTAACAAATTTATGTTTGTTACTCTTTTGCACAAACTTTGTGTATGCCCTTGTGTTCTGTGCTGCTTCACTGTTGGAGCAGTGTATGGGTGACCAGGCCTTAGTCAGGCAGACAATGTTCTGCCTTTAGCCTTGCCATCCAAGACTCACTCTGTGTCTGAAATAATTCAATTGAATTCAATTCAAATGAAGGTCACCAGGCAACGGTGATAGCGAGGGTGCACGTTTCACTGGCGAGAGCCTTCACATGGTGGCCCATCGCTACACACTCAAAATGAGAAATGCACCTGAATCGCCGACGGCATTGTAGACAACCACATCGTCTGCTGCGATCGCAGTTTTTCTCTTTCTTTCTTTTTGTTTTGATGCACGTTCTTGGATTTCCTCGTCGCTGGATGGCTTACTGTTCTCACCGAGGTACAGCAGGTCCCCGATTTGAGCGGTAAAAAAAAAAAAAGAAAAGAAAAAAGTAATAGACAGCGAGGGTCTGTACTTTATAGCGGCCGCCAAAGAGGAAACCGACCGATACTTTGAAACCGGCCTCCCATCCCGCAGCCGCGTATTTAGCAACAGGCGCGCATGCGTACGGGCTTCTGCGGGGTTTCTTGCACGCTTTGATGTCGGGCGAGCATCGTGTACGAGAAGTTTTTCCGGGAAAGAAAAAAGAAATGAAGAAAAAGAGAAAACTCGGGAAACGAAGCTGCACCTGTTCTATATCGGGCAGCGTGCCGCAAAGGAATACGGAGGAAGAATGCGCCGGGTCGCTACGAAGTGCTCAATGTGAGCGACGGGGTCGCCGCTGCCGCCTGTAGTTACCCGCGCGCGTTTGCGCGTTGTTTTACTGCTACTGCGCGCGCTAAAGACTGTCACCTGACCCGCGCGTGGTTGAGACAATGGCGTCCCTTTGTGTGAGCTGAGGTCTCCCTTTCGAGTGTATACACATTTGACTGGTACATGGAACCGCGGGCTGCCACGTGAGCTTCGCGGTTGGGTTGCCTTTTCTTTGGTCGTCTCTTACACGGGTATACTGTGGTTGTTGCGGTCCTTTCCGGTGTTTCTGTTTGCGGGAGATGATGTACTCGCTACGGTTTCTTCTCTCAAAAGGATGATGGAAGGTCTCTGATCTCGTGCCACTTGCGAGAGCTGTGCGATGACCCGTCTGAAGGGTATCCTATCTATCTATCTATCTATCTATCTATCTATCTATCTATCTATCTATCTATCTATCTATCTATCTATCTATCTATCTATCTATCTATCTATCTATCTATCTATCTATCTAACGTGAGGTTTTACGTGTAACCACGAAACTAGTATGACGTATGCCGTAGTGGAGGGTTGGGGCTCTTTAGCGTTCACCTAAACCCAAGTACTCGGGTCTCTACCAGGCCTCTTAAGGTCGATGGTTAAAGGTAGTCTATAATCAAGCTGCGAAGTGCAATCAGTGCTTACGGTGCTCGGCTGCTGACCCGAAGGTCGCGGGTTCGAACCCAGCCGCGGTGATCGTATTTCGATGGAGGGAAAGTTGCCCTCCATCGAAATACGATCACCGCGGCTGGGTTCGAACCCGCGACCTTCGGGTCAGCACCCGAACGCCGTAATCACTGTGCTACCGAGGCGACCGACACAGAAAGACGGAAAACGAAATTAGTGGCTATGAATTCCGATCGTCGGGGTATTTCCGTGCTCAAAGCCTGAATGGACACCGCTAGATAAAGCACAATTAATTTATATCGTGAATTATCAGCTGCAGCCAATACATGCAAGTTCTTAATTTCTATAAATAGCATTCAAAGTTGTGCCCCATGATTAACTAGCGGTAGAATACACACACGGACATACAGTCGTGAGGTCGGAGATAGAGATATATATACGGGCAGAAGCTGTGCACGTGTTCATGAAAATAAGTTAAAAGCCGGCAGATCCCACGCACTGTGGGAATCGATGTAATGCGAATCAGCCAGGAAGGAGCAAATCATGCTTTACCTAATTTGCAAGTCATGTTTTACATGTTAGGACCTGTCATTTATGTTCGTCATACAGTCACGTCACTCAATAGCAAGTTTGGTGTACATCAAGCTAACGAAACGGCCGCGAGCGCGCCATAAGCGTGGAATGCAAGTCATATCGCCCATGACATGTCATGATTTCCATATTACAACTTGTCATTTGTGTTCGTCATGCAGTCATGTCACTCAATACCAAATTTGGTGCATCTCAAGCTAACGAAACGGCCGCGAGCACGCCATGAGTGTGGCATGCAAGTCATGTCGCTCATGACATGTCATGATTTCCCATATTACCACTTGTCATTTATGTTCGTCATACCGTCATGTCACTCAATACCAAATTTGGTGCATCTCAAGCTAACGAAACGGCCGCGAGCACGCCATGAGTGTGGCATGCAAGTCATGTCGTACATGACAAGTCATGATTCCCATATTACCACTTGTCATTTATGTTCGTCATACCGTCATGTCACTCAATACCAAATTTGGTGTATATCAAGCTAACGAAACGGCCGCGAGCGCGCCATGAGCATGGCATGTAGAGAATACTTTTCATGACAAGTTAGTCATGATTCTCATGATATGACCAGCCATTTATGTTCGTCATACAGTCATGTTATGCCATACCAAATTTGGTATAAATCCCATTAACGATACGGCCAGGAGAGCACAAAGTCGTAGGCGGCTAGATAGATAGATAGATAGATAGATAGATAGATAGATAGATAGATAGATAGATAGATAGATAGATAGATAGATAGATAGATAGATAGATAGATAGATAGATAGATAGATAGATAGATAGATAGATAGATAGATAGATAGATAGATAGATAGGTAGGTAGGTAGGTAGGTAGATAGATAGATAGATAGATAGATAGATAGATAGATAGATAGATAGATAGATAGATAGATAGATAGATAGATAGATAGATAGATAGATAGATAGATAGATAGATAGATAGATAGATAGATAGATAGATAGATAGATAGATAGATAGATAGATACGCTCAAAGTCGCCGAAGTTCGCTAAGAAATGCTTCGCATTTAAAATAACTAACAATAGTTCTTCTAATCCATAAAGTGTCGTTTCTTTTCCAACGAGATTATGTGAAGATCCGCTCTACCGGCGCTCCCACGTTCGCATATAGTTTCTCGGGGCTTGCTAATATTAGACGCCAGAGTGGGCCCAGGAACGGTAGCACGCTGCGCACTCCGGTATATATTTTCCGACGCGCTACGCAAGGTCGTTCCCCAGACACTGACCGCGTGCCGCAGTATTATATGCCTGTCCTGGATTCTGATAGCTGGATTGTGGGCTGACGACATCGCACAGTACACTGGCCTCGAGCATTTCGCCGTCCACCTCGGTGGAACAGTGGCTAGCCACTGTTCCGGCTGCTAACCCGAAGGTCGCGGGTTCGATCCAGGCCGCGGCGGTCGCATTTCTACGGAGGCGAAATAGTAGAGGCCCGCGCTTGTGCGATGTCAGCGCACGTTAAGGAACAGCAGATGGCCAAAATTTCCGGAGCCCTCCACTACGGCGTCCCTCATAATCATATCGTGGTTTTGGCACGTAAGACCCCGGATGTTATCTATCATTTCACCTCCATAGTATTGAGACTGTCGCGGCCGCGATCGAACTCACGACTTTCAGGTCAGGAGCTGAGCGCTGCAACAACTTTTAGCACCGAGGCGGATCCCTCTTCCTAACGCTGAGTAGCCGTGGTCAGAACTTTGATTTAGGCCGACCTCTCAACTATTCAACCATAAAAAATATATCTCTCTGTGTCTCACGCAGAGCTGAGTGTAGCATGTGAACAACACATCCACTCTCGCGTGTGGCGTCCCGGTGACCATAAGCGTGCGCACGGTTCCCCTTCAGGGGAGGGGGGGCGAAGGTTGGTCGCAGCGCCCCCCCCTCCCTATCATGTCAATGTATGGCGCTGGCTTTGCGCCCCCCCCTCTCTCGCCCCCCTCCGCCCTGCCCCCCCCCCCTCCCCCCCCGTGCGCACACCTATGCCGGTGACGTCTTCCGGTTCCGAGTCGTTGATTACACCCATCAGTACATCCTACGCCGTTTCAAGTGCGGTCGCAGCAAAAATGTCACGGCCCGCGACGAAATGCGTGTTATTTTATCTGGCCGGCGTGGCATAATATACGCATCACTGGACTTCATCGAACGTAGTATACCTGTGGCACCGGATTCAATCACAATGCGACCTCCGTTCAACTCCTCCCAAGCCTTTAATAGCCCCAGCTGCCCCTTCCTCGGTCGTTCTCGTGTACCGTATTCGCGCGCCTATACTCTAAGAAAAAAGAGAGTCCTTTGACTCCTTTCGGGTAGTCCTGGCTTGCCACGTATATTACTCTCTTTAAGAGGCACGTTGACTCTCTTTAGGAGTCATTATACTCCCTTCTGAGAGTCATGTGCCCCTCAAGAGAGTTAGCGTGCCTCTAAAGAGAGTCGTATGCGTGGCGAGTCAGGACTACACGAAAGGAGTCACATACACTCCTTTTTTTCTTAGAGTGTACAGCGACCCATGTATGAGTCGAATTCCGTACTCCATATGACTGGCCATGAAAAACAAGTTTTGCGAACTCTTTTGCTGCTCGAATAGTTCTGTTGCTTGAACATTTATGATTATAGAGCTCAAACATATCGTATGGGAAAGTCTTTCATAGTGGGATTTTTATCAGTTGTCGAGCTTTTCAAGGACATTATGAGGAGAACCGCGATATGAGATGAGTATATGGGCGCCACTCCTAGGCACCGGCCGTTTCTTAAGTATATCATTTTTAAAATATGTCATCATCCCACGCAGACAGCGTTACGATATCCAGTAAGAAGTGTAACGTCTATAGGTTAGTCCTGTGAACTTTCCTTTTCACGATCAATATGTAATTTTACAAATTTTTAATGCACCTTAGGCACACCAGGTGCCTGTATTAGTAAAGCACGCCTACATAGTGAAATCCCTGCTTGTCCATTGCCGTTCTTGGTGAGTGGTCGAGTGCTTACACGAGGAACGTCGTCTTTCTTGGAGGGCAGCTCGGTGGGCTCAGCTAACCCAGAAGCTGACCAAAACGGGGTTGCTGTGAAATATATTGCTGGTTGACGCAGATTAACTCTGCCGACTGTAGTTTTTATGCCGACGGCGCCGAGTCTGGCTTATATGAAAGCACGCTCTTTCCATATCGGAATGTCGGACTGTGAATGTCTGTGACATTTTCGACTGTGAAGCCTAGGCGTGCGCAGGGTCCCCTTCAGGGGGGGGGGGGGGGGGGGGCTGGAAGCGAAGGTTCGTCGCAGCGCCCCCCTCTCCCTATTCAATCAATGTATGGGGCAGACTGTTGCGCCCCCCCCCCCTCTTAGGTGACTATAGGGGGGGGCTCCCCCCCCCTTGCCCCACTCGTGCGGGCGCCTATGATTCACAGAGACGATGGAACACGCACTATGTCTCTGTGTTCGTTTTAACATTGAAGTCGGTGTACTTTGGAATTTGTTAAACCGACTAAACCAGAGCGTTTTCGGACGAAAAGGCTTTCTCACCGTAGCCTACCGTGCCACAGTTTTGCGAAGGGACGCGGCAATTGCTAATATTATTGAAGTGGACACGCCTCCCTCCTTCTCGTTTATTTCTTTACTTGTCTTAATTCCCTTGTCTCAGCGTATAGGGTAGCAAACCTGTTGCGCGTCTGGTCGGCACTCTTACATTTGTCTCCTTTCTTGCTCCTCCGTTCAGGTTTTAAGTGTGGAGTATTTAGGGGCCCGGGCTGTCGTATGCTGTTATGGTATGCTGTCGTAGCTTGGCGTAACGCAGGCAAAACCACATATGAAAATAGAAAAAAAGAGGAAGCTAGAAAGAAAGGGCAAAAATAGAAAGAAAAACGGAACGAGCAAGAAAGAGAAAGAAATAGATAAAGGGAGAAGGAGAAATACACAGAAATAAAGGTAGAAAAAAAAAACGAAAAAGAAACAACGGAATAACAGAAAAGGAAAGAAAGAGAAAATGGAAGAGAAGCAAAGAATGCTCCACAGCTCCGCACTTCCTTCAAGTTTGGCACCAGTAGTGCGAAGCTGCCTTAATTTTTTAATTCTTCTAACCTTGCGTATCTTAGCGGCAGGGGCGTAGCCAGAAACTTTTCACAGTGAAAGCGGTTTTGAGATCACAACAAGAGCCGATTTTTGGTGGCGTAGTTTCAGCTCGAGTTCCTGTCTCTGGAGTTTGGAGATCCGTGTCGTGTCTGTAACTACCTGTGGTTCAGCTCGAACCTCTATGCACTGAGAATGAACGTAGAAACAACCTAGCATCACCTAACTAAACCCTAGCAACGACCTAGAAGCAAACTAGAAACAAGCTGCATCGCCTAGCTTAGGCCTAGAAACAACCTAGAATCAACCTGATTAGTCTTCAGAATTGTCCAGTTTCGCTGTTTCAAGACTTGCGCGGCTTAGTGCAAGCGTCGCTCCCCCCCCTCCCCCTTTTTTCTCATTTCCGACTTCCAAACGAAAACACGTCGAGTTAGATGCGCGAAAATACGGTATAACGATCCCCTAGGATTGGCAGTCTCCCATCGGTTCACCCACGAATGAAGATGTTCTCGCGTTTGGCATTGTGGTCTGCTGGAGATGCAGAGCCCGGCACTGTGTTTATACGCCAATGAAGACGGTAGTTGTGGGTACGGTAATAATAGCGGTGCGCCAGCGCGCGTGATGCGTTTGCGGTCGGCCTCGCCTTTTTGCGGCGCATCTTCGCGCGTTATAACTTTACACACGCCGGGATCGAAATTTGAGAGTGCGCGACTCTTGAAGAGTCGTGGGTTCCGTGTGATGCCGTGAAGTGACCCACCCCGTTCAACCCAGCTATTTTTCATACCTCTCTGACCTCAGGGAGTCATTCAGCGTGGTGAGCGCTTCCGCGAGCTCCCTGCACAATGGAACCAGTTCTTATATTTTCATTACACGCCTGTCGCTGCTTAGAAATAGAGACGTGGCAGCGGGTCAGTGGCGTAGTCAAAATAGCAGGGGATGCGATTTGTGTGTTCGACACCACTTCCGAATTTTTTTTAATTTTTATTTTGCATCTGTATGTACAAGCAGTCGCACAAACGCATGCAGTATCATGCGTGGAGGATGATATTGCATGCGTGAAGGATGATATTGATACCCCATCCCCCATCAAAGAAAGAGGGAGAGAGAGAGATTTCTGGGTACAGTCTTCGTCAAAATTCCCAAGGCCACGGCGCGCGCAAGCGCGTTGGCTTTTGGGCGGGAGGTAGTCGGGCTTCTGACAGGCAATTTCTGGAGGTGCGCGGGACCGATACAGTTACAATAATATTCATCATCATCATCATCAGCCTGTCTACGCCCACTGCAGGGCAAAGGCCTCTCCCATGTTTCGCCAATCAACCCGGTCCTGTGCTTTTTGCTGCCACGTTATACCTGCAAACATCTTAATCTCATCTACCCACCTAATTTTCTGTCTCCCCCTCACGGCGTTTGCCATCTCTTGGAATCCAGTCAGTTACCCTTAATGACCAGCGGTTATCCTGCCGACGTGCTACGTGCCCGGCCCATATCCATTTCTTCTTCTTGACAATAATATTATAACGTACTAATGCAAGTAACCATAGTCGAGTAATGCCCTCGGTTGTATTGCACCTGCCATGTCGATGCTATAGCATGTGTTGTCCCAGATGAAGAAACAAAAAGAAAAAACAAGGTACGATATGCAGTTCTGACACGAATACCCTGTTCTTGCGTCTGTCATATTCCGCCAAAAACGATGTCTTTTCATACTTAATTATTGCTTAACTAAAAGAAAGTAATAATAAAACAAACTAATAGCTCGGCGAACTTCGTAAAGAGCCTAAACTGCAGGAAGGGCGATATACTAAGAAGCTTGCGTGCAACACAGCCTGGTCTTCATTTGTAGTCTTTCATGTGCTTTCTGGTTTACGAGGAACGGCAATACCGAAAAACGTACCTATAAACCGCGCCTTTGTCTGCTGTACTCGAGGACAACTTTTCTTGACAACGAAGCGAACGCTGCCGCTAATGGATCTAGTACTACAGTCGCGTCCGTGCTTTCGGCGTGAGCAATAAAACAAGCTCCTTCACTTTGTATAAAACAAAATTCACGCATCTCCACGAAGTGAATCAAGTGGGCGAAGCGCTGGGTATCGTATGGGTGAGTAACCTACGTTACCCGAGCGCCCCCCCTATAATGTAAATTGAGTGACATAAAGTGACATAAAGAGTCGACGACAAAGCTAGGTCCTAAGGTCCATAATGTCTACGTTGAAGTCGCCGACCATTATAAATAGGGTTTGTGCTTGTAGGTGTTTTGATATTGTTCTGTCACAATTATGATTGATATTAGTGTATTGTTAAACCTTTCTTTGTGTCTCACATGTTACCCGAGCGTTGCCCTATGTAATGTAAATTGAGTGACATAAAGTGACATAAAGAGTCGACGACAAAGCTCAGGTCCTAAGGTCCATAATGTCTACGTTGAAGTCGGCAACCAGTATGAAGGCGTGCACACACGAGGGGGGGGCAGGGGGGGACGGCCGCCTCCCCTAGTCACCTAAGGGGGGGGGGCTAGTCACCTAAGAGGGGGGGGGGGGGGGCAACATTCCTATACATAAGAGGGGGGGGGGGAGCGACAGTCTGCCCCATACATTGATTTAATAGGGAGGTGGAGCACTGCGACGAACCTTCGCCCCCCCCCCCCCCCCCTTGAAAGGGGAACCCTGCGCACGCCTATGTTTGTGATTGTAGTTGTTTTATGTTGTTCTGCCGCAAATATGATTGTAATTAGTCTATTGTTAAACCTTTCTTTGTGTCTCACATATCGTACGTTACCCGAGCGTTCCCGAGTGTTGCCCCATATAATGTAGCCGTGACAACGGACACCGGACAAGCCTCGACCATTAAGGTGCTTCGCCCCTAAAACTCTTTGAGACAGGACGCAGCTCTCACCAGTACTACTATCTACTGATCTTCAGCATTACTATCAACCTTCCTAGGATTCGCGTTTTTACTCACGTCTAGTCACACATATTCCAAAGCAGTATCGTTCATACATCATTTCAATATTTATTGATCAGAGGGGCGAATTACGTAGGGGGGGTGCTTTGACCCCCCCCCCCCTGCTCGCGAACTCTTCTAGGGAAGTTCTTGGTAAATATATCTTACGTTGCCATCTCTTTCAATAAAAATGACCTTACTGGTTTGCGAGCACTCATAACTCGTATCGAAGATACTATATCAAAAGGCGCTAAGAAGATCACCGATTACGTGAGATATTGGTGTTAATGTGCATTGACACCATGGTCGAATAAGCTAATTTTAGGCTAACGGACTCACTCGGACTCACTCAGACTCACATCGAGCCGTGAGTCCGGGTGAGTAATGTGGTGAGCTTGAGTCCGAGTGAGTCTGGTTAAAGAAAATTTTCGTGAGTGTGAATCCGAGTGAGACCGACTCAGGAAAATTTTGGTGGGTCTGAGTCCGAGTGAGCCCTGAGCGCAAAACACATTTTATGAGTGAGTCTGAGTGAGGTCCACAAGTTTTGCCGACCTATGCTCATGAGTGAGTTCACCGACCTATGCGCCAGTGAGATAATTAATATTAAAGCCTTTTTTGTTCCCGTCTTAATCATGTACCAACCAGCCCAGTTAAGCGCTCTTTTGCAATATTAAAGCGAAAGCCTTACATACCTCACCAAACGCGAAATTCGACCGTCGGCGTCTGGGACGAGTGATGCGAAACATCACCATCACGTGATGACGTCCCCATATAACGTCACATATCACCGAAATTCGTGACGTCATTATGGCGTCATCACGACGTCACTGACGTCACGCCACATGATGAAGTCATCAGGCGACACCGTAGCTAGGTCAAAGGTACTCCGATCGCGGAGGCAATGCAAAACCAGGAGGGGGGGGAGGGGGGGGAGACTGCGATCTTGGAGGCAATGCAAAACTTCATTAGGTTCAGAAAGCTTTCAAAGGGGGGGCGGGGCAGCATTAATACATTGACTGGGAAAAAAAAAGAACCCGGAAAAGAAGAAAAAAGAGGGAAAGAAGATGGCAAGAAAAAGACGATGTCTTTCGCCTTCGAGTCTTCTCAAGTGAATACACAAGGGACCCAGTGAGTTTTAAGGCGAAAGCCTTTAATGTCTCATGCTCACGTCCGTCCGTCCGTGTCCGTCCGTCTGTCCGTGCCGTCCGTCCGTCCGAGCCCTGGCACGGAGCCAGGTGGCCGCCGGGGTGCGCAAACGGACGCCGGTCACGTCGGACTCTACAGCGCTCGCGCTTTGCTTACGTAGCGTCGCTGTGCCCAGCGTTTGGAATCATTCTGACCGACGCCGTCTCAGTGGACACAGGCGTTCGCGGAACACACTTTGGAACTTACAAAGGGTCCGTCAATTTAAGCACCGGAACGCGGATGGCGTTTGCGCGATGCGCAAACGCCATCCGCGTTTGGCCACACGCTTTCGCCGTGCACGCGCGAGAAAGTCGGGCTTTTTCACGTGTACACCTGAAAAGCGAAATGGCGTCTGCGTCTTCCGCGGTGAGCGCCCGTTTCATTCTGGTTCTCCCGTCTACACGCTTAAAGAACTTGCGACGAATTTTACCGACAAATGGTCGCCTAAGCATAAAAATCAAATGCTGTGCAACGCTTATTATCGCGCAGCGATCGCTTTTACAGTTGTAGAAAGCGCGCGCCAAACCGTACTAAGCGTAGGAGCACAGCCATGTCTCGCCGACCACAGAGTAATTCGAAAGCGTCATCCAGCAACCGTGGCCACTCACTGCGCCACCTGTGAAGTGGTATATAAGAAGTTACTAGACCACGCCCAAGCGCCACTTAGTGAGAAGCATCCACAGCTTGTAGTTGTAAATTTGTAATAAACGACCCGCCATGGGGGTTTAGTGGTTATGGTACTCGACTGCTGACCCGCAGGTCGCGGGATCGAGTCCCGGCCGCGGCGGCTGCATTTTCGATGCAGGCGAAAATGCTCGAGGCCCGTGTACTTAGATTTACGTGCACGTTAAAGAACCCTCAGGTGGTCCAAAATTTCCGGAGACCTCCACAACGGCGTCCCTCATAATCATATCGTGGTTTTACGACGTAAAACCCCAGATAATAATAATAATAATAATAATAATAATAATAATAATAATAATAATAATAATAATAATAATATTATTATTATTATTATTATTATTATTATTATTATTATTATCATTATTATTATTATTATTACTATTGTTGTTGTTGTTGTTGTTGTAGTAGTTGTAATAGACCCTTAAGTCCTTTGTTCGCTAATTCAAGAGCTATAGGCTGCCTTCTTTCTCCGACTGCAACTCTTAAGTACACAACAAGTACACGTGCAGAAGCCCCGACCCCGTATCTTTTCCTTCATGGCGAACAAAAGTTGTCCGCGAGTGCAGCATATGTGCGCAAAAAGGTGCACATTTGGCGCGCTTTTTGAAGGTTCTTAACTAAAGTGTAGCTCCACTAGTGTTGTGACGCAGAGGAGTCCAAGTGCGTGGGTCTTGTCACCCGCTGTGGTAGCCTGTAGCTGCTAAAGTGTAGCGCTACAAGCTCCAGTACGCAGCTCCGATTCCAGAGAGTGGCGGCTATCTTTCCATGAGGCTATGTCAAAAGCCCACCCGCGGACTTTGTACAGGTTAAAAAACAGAAAGTATGTCGAACTAATTCCAGAGTAAGACGCTGCGGTGTGCCCTATGATATATAGTAGTAGTGCTTTTACTGCTGAGCAAGTAAAATCCCAGAATGTGTGTGAGTGTGTGTGCGCGTCCACCGTGGTGGTCACGGCGTTTGGGTGCTGAACCGAAAGTCGCGGCTTTGATCCCGGAGCATACCTTTGATCAAGCGACGTTGTAATGAGAACGTCATCAGATAACGTGGTTGATTACGTCATGCGAAATTTTAGGATTCGTACAACGCACGTGTGTGTGTGTGTTTGTGTGTGTGCGTGCGGGCGCGCGTGTGTGTGTGTTTCGTTGCTTCTCTGCGTCCTTGCACTGGTTGCTCTACACTAAAAAAAAAAAAAAAGGCCAGAAGCCTGAACAATAAGGAATAGCCTTCAGAACTTCAGACAATATCATGTGTCGAGATTAACACATTTGGAGCTTTGCGATCTTCACGAGTCTAGCAGAAGCGTGAACCGGTAGTAACCGAGTACCTGGGCACGGCCACTGCTACGTTCACAAAGAAGTCCCACAATTGTAAGACAATCGAATTCGCGTCTTCCGGAGAGAGAGAGAGAAACAAAGACAACAAACCGGAACGACGGGATCCAGCTCCGGAATACGAAAAATTCCTGTACGTCGCGTCGGAGTGACGATCGCCGCGCCCCCTCGGAATGCGGAAGAAAACGGCGACAGCTCGAACGTGCGTCATAAACGTAACGACTCTGTTGCTCTGGAGAGATTAAGAGACGCCAAGAAAAGAAAAAAATACAGGAAATTGTAACAACCAAAATGTGAACGACACTGCGAAGGCGGGAACATAACGTTTCTTCGGGTGTGCGCAATTTGCCCGGTCTGCACAGGAAAAGAAGTTATCTTCGTGTGCGGACTGGGGGGGGGGCGACACACTACAGCAGTAACGTGGTAGTCAGAGGAAATAGCTGAGAAACGAAGCCGCTCGTAATACAAAGTCAAATAAGAAAGAAGCAACCGAAAGTCCCAAGGATAGTGCCGGAAAGATGAAGCGACACACCGCCCACCTCCAGAGTGGAGCGCCCTCTGTAAGCCTTTCATCTTTCGCGCCTCGAGCTTATGTAATTTGCTTCCTTCCGCGGGGCTTAGTGTCTGTCCTCTTTAGTATTTCCAGCGGCGCGCCAGCCGTGCGAGTCAATATCGTCAGCCCATTGTCTCTTCTGCGGGCACGGAACGCAATTACGGAGTCGAGCACCGCGCGGTGGAATCTTCGGTATTCCGATGGCCTTTAAGAGGGGCTCGAAAAAAATAAAAAGAACAGAAAAAAGCTAAGCAGTGACAAATAGGTTCATATAAAAAACAATACACCTTATATCCAAGATCATCTGAATGAATGTATGGGGATCGAGTCTTATAAACAGCTATATTTGTGTATATATGAGAATGTGCGATATGATTATGTGAATGTATGGATAATAAAATTAGGCAGGTGCCAAGTACCATGGGAATCGATTTATGGGGAGCAAGCGGCGGTATGGTGACTGGGTTGTAATTTGTTTATTGAGCGAAACGTTACGGAATGGCGCGAAAGATATGTGCAAATGTTGAACGCACAGACTTATGTTTAACAGTGGCATATGTTTCATATAACCAGTTGCTTACAGTTGCGTAGCGATGCCGACAGAAACATGGGTATTAAGGCCTGACCACACGTGCGCGTTGCAGCGTGTCAGCGCGTGTCTTTCTGACGCGGCGTCGCGCCCTCTCCCCATTGGAGAGAAAGGGAGCGCAGCTTCGCGAGCCTGGGCGCCCTCTCTCTCCATAGAGAGGGCGCGACGCCGCGTCAAAAATCCACGCGCTGACACGCTGCAACGCGCACGTGTGGTCAGGCCTTTACACCTGAGGTTGTTTAACGTGCACCTAAATCTGAGAGCACGGGAATCTAGAATTTTGTCTCGACCGAAAATGCGACCGCCGCAGCCGGGATCGAACCCGCGTCCTTCGGGTCAGCCGCAGATCATGGTATAAGCACTACCATGGACAGCGACAGCCACTGATACGCGGTGTTCTCGTTGAGTTTGCATATAAATGTTTTCTCATTTCAGACAAACAGTGGCTTGACATTTTAACAACGCAGCTGTTTAAGTCTGGCGCGACGTGTAATCAGTGTACCCGGAAATACCTCGCCGAGCAATGACGTCACTCCCAGAACACGTGCGCACGGGCACAGCTGGTGAGACGTCACGTGCCGCTGTCGACGCACAGGAAACGTGGAACGGCACGCACACTCTTCGTCCTCTTTTCCATCGTCGTCGCCGCCGCCTTCATCTTCTGCTTCGCTCCCAGAACACGTGCGCGATTTCTTCGGCGCGGGGTTGCAATGACTGTGATGGGCGAGGCTACGAGAACAGAGAGAAAGAGAGAGAGGGACACAAAGAGAGAAAGAAAGAGAAATAAAGATAGACAAAGAGAGAAATTCTAAGAGAAAAAAGGTTTCTTTGCGAGGTGAGATTTGAACCCGCCTACCCACGATCCGAAGGCGAGCGTGGCTATCCAGGCACGCTAGCAGAGCATAGCTTAGCCTTGTATAATGTAGCGTAGGTGGGAAAGGGAAGTGTGGTTCAGGAGATGTGTCAGGGCAAGGAGGAGGGAAAGGAGTAGAGGAAAGCAAAGCATAGAACGAGAAAGAGAGAAGTAAGGCAGAACGACAGGCGGGAAGAGAAAGAAGGAGAAAAAGACAGAGAATCAATGAAAGAAAGAAATCAAGAGCGAGAGAAAGACAAAGAAAGCGTAAGCGAGAAATACAGGGGAAAGAAAGACAAAGAAAGAAATAGACAGACTAAAGAGACATACACAAAAACCGGGAAATGAGAGAAAAAGAAAGAAACAGAATAAGAAAGAAGTATAGAAAATGTGCAAAACTTAGCAAAACACCAACAACTCCGCTATCTACACTATCTCCTTAGCATTTCGCCTTCAGTGCGAGCCACGTTTTTTTTTTTTTCTTTTTTTTTTTTTTAAAGGAGGACCGCTTTAATAGACACTTATAATTGAGCGTTTGGAGCCGCTCTAGTCAGGTCTGCGCATACTAGCGATTTACACACAAACGCGTGGAAGAAATGTACTGCGCGTGCGCAGAACGATCATGCGAGCAGCGGTACGTATAGAACACACCTCTTGCTCCGCTCGTGAAGGTCAACTGAGCGCAGCGCGAAGGTTCGTCCCCTTGGTCTCGCCGTCGGCAGGGTTGCCGTTGGTTTCTACTTTGCGCCAAATTGACTACTTTCCGACCCTTACTGGCGACAAAAAATTCAGGTTGGCCCCATGGATACTTTCTGGCTACTTTGAAGTTCTATTTTGCCGCATTTAATGGCCATTTCTGCGTGTTATTCGAAGATAAATCAGCAAGCAAGTTCAATGAATAACCAGTGTTTGCAAGCTTTTCCGTAGTGTTGGCCTATGCGCGCACGTATCCTTACCCCGCCAGCGGGCTTAATGCGCATAGAGGCAGTACACTAGCGTCCCTTCGTCTGAAAAGACGGACAAAGGCATTTCAATGTTTACAAACACAGGCCCTGGACGACATCCGGTTTTGTCCATCGATGTGCCTATAGCTCCTGGCGGGCGAACAAGAGCCTTAGCGAGTAGCTAAGGCTCTTGTTGTCAGCCCCAAACATTCATAATAGGGAGGGGGGGGGCGCACACATAATAGGACTTTGCCCCACACATAATAATAATGTGTGGGGCAAAGTCAGCCCCACATTAACATAACAGGGAGGGGGGGCGCTGCGACTCGGGGAGGGGGGTGGTGCACAAAGTCAGCCCCATACATTGACATAATAGGGAGGGGGGGGCGCTGCGACGAACCTTCGCCCCCCCCCCCCCCCCGAAATTTTGAAAGAGGCTTTTGTGTTGTTGGGATGCCTTCACTGGTAAAAGGTCAACAACTGGGAAAGGACGAGCGGTACGGTAATACCGTACCGTATTTGCGTACCGTATTTCCGTAACTTGCTAAAAGACCCCAGTATGTCAACGGAACTTACCGCTGTTTACAAACATGGAAGCGGAACTGACAGCTCTACGCTCCGCCAACACAGCAAAGGCGCAGGCGGACGTCGTTCACAGTGACAGTACCGTCCCTGTAGCGCCACGTCATCCTCGTGATAGCAAGACTTTCAAATAATAGTTTGACGTTTCTTGAGGAAAACAGCCTTGTGGTTTGCTATGGCGGGGAACACTTTAAATTTAAACTCATGCATTGAGAAAAACGTTGTCAGTGGAGCTTGAGCCACAATTGCTTGTGAAACGAAAGAGCACTCTGTTCGAGCTTCATTGCAATCGGCTCCATTGGCAGTGGACCAGTGCGCTGCGCTTTCACTGTAGCGGGTGTATGTACTTGCTGAATATTCGTGTATGGCAGTAGTGGAAACGTACGAAAAGATCTCCCATACGAGATTATTATAGTGTTTTCGCATTTTAAATGCGATGCATTTCTTGGCGCACCAAAGGCATTTTCTATCTATCTATCTTTCTATCTGCTTTCTATCTATCTTTCTATCTATCTATCTATCTATCTATCTATCTATCTATCTATCTATCTATCTATCTATCGCGAGTGTATCACGAATACGATTCGCAGGTCATGACATGAAATGGATGACGCGACTTGCCTGTCGCGTGCGTCATGAAATCATTTCTAGAAGTCACGTAAGGTACATACCCGCATACTGCTGCCGTGGTATTCGGGTATGCGCCACAGGTGATCCGCAGCCCATATCAACCCGGACTTTTGAGTTCACAACATCGTGAAGGAGCCCGTGTTGTCAAAAATGCGGTACCGCGGTGTCGGCGGCGTTGTCGATGGCTGATATATCCCTGTGGAAGGAAAGAGTAAAAAAATCTGCCATTTCCACGAAGTGAATCATGACGAGTGGGCGAAGCACTGGGGATCGTTCTTACCGTAAATCACATTGCCCACTCGCGCATGTAAATGAGTGACAACGCGTGTGTACAGTATATACAATGTGTTGTATATACTGCTGAGCCGCCGCTTCCCGCGTCCTCAACTCCGGGGTAGCAGCTGGTTGTCGGCGTTGCCGTTTTGCCTTTCGCGGGCGAGAGCGCATTCGCGATCGTTTTCATGTATGGGAGAAAGAGAATGTGTGGTCTGGAACGCGCTTATTCTTTATCGTCATCAGCGCCATTGTCATCCTCATGGCGTATAATGGTTACCTTGCATGTGCTGTGCCGTGATGGCAGCGTCATCGTCATCGCACTAGCATGGCTACACCGCGCTACACCGGGGGAGTGATGGACAAGCCTCGACCTTAAGGAGCTTCGCCCCTAAAATCACTGCTCGAGCCGGAATCACCGTGGCCGGAATCGAACCCAAGCATGACAGTCAAGTATTCTATGCCACCGAGTAACGCCAGTGCTTCAAACTGCTTCTGAAAAAAATAAAAAAAGAAAAAAGCCCTAGTTGGGACTAAGCGGGTGGCGCGGGGTCACCCCTGTGTCTCTTCTGGACCAAAATGAAGTTCACTCATGATCGTCATTACACAAGCGTCACGTGAGGACAACGCCAGTTGTGGTTGCAGCTATCCGGTTTTATATCGACGCAGTAACCATTACATGGGCACACCTATGACTCCGCAAGCTATAGTCGAGGGTCGCGGGAATGCACCAGCGACCTCTAATTCTGATAAGCACATCATCGCACCGTAGCGTGCTCCATCTCGCGATAAACACGACGTTTCTGTTCTAACAAGAGTGCCGACGTTACGTCAGACTAAGAGCTACTCTTTATGCGCCAGCGTACTCGACCTGACCGGTGAGCCCGCGTAATGTGCACAGCTAGTCGATTCGGACAAAGCCGTTGATCTATCTCGTAACGATTGGCTCAAGGAAAAAAAAAAAAAATGTAGCATAGGCTGCTAGTCGCTGACTGCTTCGCATGAAATTGATTGCCACCTTGCTTGCGTGGGATCTGCAGGACTTTTTCCAAACACATACGCTGCTCTAATTCGACTGTTTTTATTTCAGCGGGGCTGTGAGAGCACTTGTGTGATTTTTGGCGTCCGTCCGCGACCACAGAAAAAAAAAAAAGAACACGCGGTCCTCCGAGGCAGTTGTGACGTTACTATGACGTCATAGATCACCGAATTTTGTGAAGTCATTGTCACTCGATGACGTCATCAGTTGACGTCATCGGTTGGATGAAAGATGGGTCGATTCCGGAGGCTGTGCAGAAGAGACAAGTGGTGTTGGTGGTAAAACTTGATTACCGGAAAGGGTCCTGAAGGACATCCCGGTTGTTAGGTCAAGGTGTAAAGGACACCTCCCGCGTCGGGACGGGGAGCCCTAAGCTCCCCGCCGCTTCGCGGACTTTTTGGACAGCCCTATAATTTGGTCTTGTAGACTGCTGTCGCCACTCGCTCTTGTCCTCCAGATAGGAGGCCTGCGTCGCGTAACTCCACAACATGTGTCCGAAGTCCGGCATGTCCATCACACTTTGCACACTTGAATGAATCCCTTGTAGTCCTGGTCGCTTCGGCTCCTTCGCCAAGGACTGGGTTACGCATTTCCTCTGTAGCAAGCGGAGAGTGACTGGCTGCGCCCTTGCTTAGAAGTGATAGATAGCAGTATTGCAATACGCCTTTAGTACGTGTTTCGCCGCGTAAGTAGAGTCCGCGCGCTGCGTTGGCGCGGTCGTGCGTGGCAAGTATGGGTCGGCAGCACATTGTAACTCCGCTAACTAAGAACGCCGATGGCAGCACAGGCTGTAGTGTGCCCGTCATCGCCGCTGGTTATCCACCTTGACCGAGTGGAATGGCTCCATCTTTTTTTTACTCATACACATTCCAGGAACAGATATGGGAGCCTCCATTCGTCAGCGTGTACCTATAGTATAGTCTAAATTGTTTTCTCCTTCTATACACCAGAGTTATACGTAACGCGTTACGAGTAATCGATTACTTGTAATCAATTACAATTTTCTGATAATTTTGTAATTTAATCGATTACGTTATTTCGAAACTGTTCATTCTGGCAAATTCAATTACCTTTTGTTGTAATTGCATCACCCGTAATCAATTACTTTTCTTCCAAAATCAAGTTCTAACCAGTCCTCCAAGGCAGTTCTCGTCCCGAAAAATATGCGATCACTCTGTAGAGACACCCCGTCCTGTCAGACGGCGGGTCCCTACAAAGCTTATATCTTCAACTTTTAGTGCCGAAGCTCCTTAGGGCCTAGCCTTGTCCGGCGTCCGTCACGCTACACAAAACCGAAACCGAAACTGAACACCTGCACAATGAAGAACGAAAACATCTGTGTAAGAATGTGTACATCAATCAAGTATATGACAGCACAATACATGATCACTTACGCCGTCCGTCTGTCCGTCCGTCCGTACATCTGTACGTCCGTCCATCTGTCCGTCCGTCCGTCCATCCGTGCGTCCGTGCCTCCGGATTCGTCCGTCCGTCCTTTATACTAGTCGGCGACTTCAACGTAGATATTATGGATCTTAGGACCTAGCTTCGCCCACTCGTCATCACTCACTTCGTGGAGATGCGTGGATTTCTCCTTTGGCTTACCTGCAAAGCCTTACCCGAGTGCCAGCAACCACGATGCGCGACGCTTCGTAGAGGACATGGCCACTAGCATCGAAGCACTGCGCAACTACGAGCAGGTGCGCAAGGTCTTCCTTCGTTGTAATACCGCCCTTCCCTCCCAGCGCATGCACTTGAGATAGTGTTAAGTGTAGAAGCTGACCTCTTAACAAGGAATCGGGGAAGAATCAGCGACGACAACTTTCAAGTAACAACTCCTGTTGAAAGTTAACAACGTGTAACACCGTATCACAGAAGGCACCGTAAGCATGAAAGCCTTCACGCCAAACTCCAGCCTTCTCTCTACCATGCAGACCACAGTAGTTCGTTGGGAGTTTGTGCAAACTTGTGTTACTGTGTTACGGCAATAAAATTTTGAAGGAAAGTAAGGCGAAAGTAATCGATTACATTTCTGTCATTGCTGAGTTACATTTTGTGGGCTGTAATTGACAACTCTAATCAGTTACATTTTAAGAGGGAGAATCTATGCAAAGAATCTATACAAATCGTCTGAAAAAAAAAAAGTTCAAGAACAGCAGAAGAACATGGCTTTCGCCTTTGAGTCGTCCTTGGCGAATGTACAAGAGACCGCGTGACTTTATTTATTTATTAGGGGCGAAGCACCTTAAGACCCCACAATGTCCGTCCGTCCATCAGTCGACGTCCGGCGTGTACAGCAGATGTAGCGCAGGTGCATGTGAACAAACCGAAACATCTGTGAACAACAAAAAAGTTATCAAAAGGCTGTTAACCAGAGCAAACAAGATAAAGGGCCACAACACCGTAAGTACACCAACATAACCACCCACCAATCAAAGCATATGACAGAACAAAAGGTTAACAAGAACAAAATAAAAGGCTGTTACCCAGAACAAAATAGAAGGCCACGAGTCATCATCCGATGCACACTGATTTGCCCCATCATCAGCATTCATTTCGTAAATATGCGTGGGTTTATTTATTTATTTATTTATTTATTTATTTACTTATTTGGCGAAACCATGCTGTATCGTGCTAAGAAAGCTACCGGCGCCAAATAAAGCACCCCGGCCGGGTCACGCTATTTGGCGTGGCGTGACGGAGCTTCTCTTCTTCGACGCACGCGCGTTATCTATCCTGTACGACACGACCACAGCCGGTGCTCGGAGGGACGCGATAGGCGGAGTCACGTTACGCGACGTGTGGGCGTCGTCGCGATCTTATAACGACGTCGTGACGACTTGTTCGGGCTCCTTGTGCGCGTACCACCCTTCCTCACTGAACCAACCTGGCGTGGCCGGTTAAGGTATAGGTGGGCGCGAGGAAGGTCTCCCTGGCACGCCAAGTTCGCAAGACCTTCGTCCGTACCAGGTGGAGAGAGATTGCAGGAGAGAGAGAGAGAGAAAAAAAAACTGACGAAGCTTCCACTAAGCCGCGGAATGCCTGAAACATCGAAACTGGACGATTCTGAAGACGAACGTAGTTGCTTCTAATTTGATATAATAACATCTGGGGTTTTACGTCCCAAAACCGCGATATGATTATGAGCGACGCCGTAGTGGAGGGCTCCGGGAATTTCGACCATGTGCACTGACATCGCACAGTACACGGGCCTCTACCATTTCGCTTCCATCGAAATGCGACCGCCGCGGCCGGTATCGAACCCGCGACCTTCGGGTTGCTTCTAGGCTGTTTCTAAGCCTTAGCTAGGTCATGCATGTTGTTTCAAGGTTGCTTCTAGGTCGTTGCTAGGGTTTAGCTTGGTGATGCTAAGTTGTTAACGGGTGTTTAGGACATCATAGTTGAAATCAAGAATAAGAAATTGACATCGGTAGGGCACGTAGCGCGTAGGCAGAATAACCGCCCGTCATTAGGGTAACTAACTGTATTCCAAGAGAAGGCAAACGCGTGAGGGGGAGACAGAAAATTAGGAGGGTAGATGAGATTAAGAAGTTTCCGGGTATAACGTGCCAGCAGAAAGTACAGGACCGGGTTGATTGGTGGAACATGGGAGAGGCCTTTGCCCTGCAGCGGGCATAGCCAGGGTTATGATCATGATGATCATTATCCTCAGCGCAGAGAGGTCCGAGTTGTACCATAGACAGTCACAGACACGACACGGATGACCAAACTCCGGAGAAAGAAACTCGCGCTGAAACCAAGCGTTGGCACCTCTCATAGGTCTACAGGCAGGTCGTCCTTGGCGTAGGCCTTCCATCGCTTCGGGGTCTTCTTCGGTAATGAATATCTCTAACTACGTGCAACTTTTGTGATGTCTACAAAATAGGTATGCCATAAATTATGATAGAATACAACTTCCTAATATAAACAACAGCACTCAAGTCAAAAATTCAAGAAATAATTAACTAGTTTTTGTTAATTAGTCGCGCCAACGTCATTTTATCTGTGGGAAAGCATTTCCGCCTCGACATAGCGTTCATGTGTGAAAACGACAAGAGCCTGACTGTCATATAATTTTTATAAAAAATCTGTATTGTTAAAAAAACAAAACACCCTCTATATGCCCTGTATTCAAGCCCACTACTGTGGTAAGCGCTGCATGGGATGAAGAATTTTCATAAATAAAAACAAATATATGCTGCTGTTGATACATTTGTCCACAGTCGATAGCGATTTATACAGGAAGACAGTACAGCATAACGCCTTCACGGAAAGCACTTTTGAAGGGCCTGCCAACGCCGACTCAGAGGCAGACTTGTCTCCTTAATTCCGAACTTGGTCTAGGCACCAGTGTTGAAGTATGTGGCAATTCTGAAAGAACATCTCGGTCATTTAGAAGCGAACTTCATTCTTGGTAAGCTGAAAGCTGGTACTTGAAACTTTTCAATACGCTTGGAAGATTGCAAATGAACGCAGTAGTTCACGCGGACGAGATAGCGCGTGTTTATTGAACGTACATAACCTACTCACTCGGGCGTATGTGTGGATACATAAGCGAGCGAGCACAAGACCACGGCGCAAACATGGACAAACTCGCATGGAGAAGCGCTTTTCCATGAACAAGTCAAACTATGTACATGGGAAAGCTCTCTCGGTCGCCGCGTTAGGGCAAACCCGTATAACGCCAAACTGTACAAACAAAACCACTATATCCTAGTCGGGAGCGCACAAGCGACGTTAAACCACATGCCACGTCTATACGCTGGTTGTCCCTGACACTGTATAATATAAATAATATCAAAGACGACGCGAATCGGAGAGACACTAAAGAGCAGCCGGGTCGAATAATCTCATCGCAGATCGCTTTCGTTCTCGCGTTTCAACTCCACGCTTAGTCTACGCTGCACGCAACTTCTTAAACGCGAAAGTGTTTCTCGCACGGGTGCCCCGTGTGGGCAGAACATCGACTGCGCACGAATTCACATTGCGGCATCGGTAGCGGCAGATGCAGCAGCCGATGCACGTTTTTTTTTTTTCTTTTCTCTCAGTCAAGGACTCGGCGAGCGAAGGGGTATGGATGCTGGGGGGACGAAGAATCGGAGATGCGGTGCACGGTTAAGAAATGTTGTTTTTTGTTTTATTTATTGAGTTTCTCTCGTCGGTTTTCTTTAATCGCTGAGTGCGCCGTCTAGGTTGTTGGTCATGGTGGCGTTACTGCTGCATGTTGGTGGTGCACGGTGGTGCCCACGTTTCCCACGCGTACAGCGATGCGTGCGCTCCGTTCGAAGTCGCGTGGTGTCTTGTCGGAGGTCAACCGCTTTCGCTACGTGGACCACATGTTGCGTGCCGCCGTTCAGTTCCAGAGAGAGTGCGGGACTATTAAAGCATAATCGAGGAGAGCAAGAGGATTGGCCGGAAGCGGCTGTGCTACGAATCGAGTGTCGTATCTTGTGCGCTTGGTGCGGCGTCGTGCGCATTTGCACCGGTCATACGTTCGATACGTTAGAGCGCAATTAGGGGCTTTTAGCTTGTACGTATACTTGTTTACGTTACCGTGTTACCGGTTACCGGATTGCGTTTACCGTTTTACCGGAACGCATGTTTTAGAAAAGTTTTAGCACACCATACGTAAACGTTTACGTACTTACGTAAACGTATACCTTTACGTTTGCGCAAACCACCAAATTGCGATGATAACTGCATTTAAACTATATTTAATTTAGATAAGATTGAATCACTACTGCGGAAAAATCATCGAAAAGGTTTTTTTAGCGTGTAAGGTATCCCAATGTACGCGGAGTATAAAACGTATAAAATACCAGGTTACCGGACGATGGTGTCGACATCTTGTGACGATTTGTGCAACCAAAGTCATGTACAGGTTTGTTTTCGCCGTGTGTTTTTGAAGTAAGAAATGATTAAAAAGGCAACTCATTCGTAGTTATGCCACTGCAAGGCATTCACATCAGAAGTAGAATGCACGATGTTTCTGCAATACCAATTCTGTGCTTGCCTGGTTCATATTAGCCCCGCTAGATGGCGCCACCTATCCAGCATGTCGGGCATGTCAGGGGTTTTAGGCCTCTCACGTTTACTGCTTCGGCTTGCTAGGTCACTAGCTTCGGCAATCCTGCTGAAACAGTTAAGGTGATCGCTCGCACTTTGGCTTATTTTGACTCGACATCGGCGGCTGGAGTCTCCTCAAAGCGGATATCGCGAGTAGCCACGAACGAAGGTGGATTTGTGAGCTGGGGCCGAAAACGTAAAGCCTATCCGGCGAGTAGTTTACGTTCCGTAAAAGTCTACGTTCCGTAAAGAAACGCGCATGCGCAGATTCCTTCCGGTATCCGGTAACACGGTAACGTAAAGATGTATACGTACAAGCTAAAAGCCCCTATTTTCTGGCCTTACTTATGCCTTTCTAACATTTTGTTTCGTTTTCTGTGAGGCTTTTCATATATATGTTTTTTGCCATGGGGTGTTTTATGAACCGTCTATATATTTCGTGTCCTTTCGAGTAACGGCAGTTCACAGTCAGCGCAGGGGCCGTATTTTCTGAGACGACCACTTTCGGCGAGAATTGTGCTGCCTTGTGTGACGTAAAATCTCGCTTGTCCAGTGATAGAAGAGTCTACTTGACCGCCTTTCCTCTGCCTGCCAATCAGCGCGCATTGAAAGCGATATTATGGTGATATCGCCAAGAGTGATCGCCTCAAAATAGGCGCCCCGTCGTTTCTCCTTTTTCTGTGTCCCCGTTTTTGGTGCTGTATAATAAGCATGATATTGTACGTTACCGTGCCTCACCCAATGATTTGTTGACGATAAAAGGCAATGAGGCCTAAGATAGGCGGTGTCTTGGAGAACCGTACTTACTCACACGCAACCAGCACTGGCTGGCATTCGATAAAGATGGCTAGCATTGGCTAAATGACTGTAAGAGTTGTCTGATGTTGGCTAATGTTGACTATACATAGTTGTAGCACCCATAATATATTCATTCATTCTGAATCTTGTGAGTGAGTGGTCGCTGTCTCATGTACGTTGACAGCAACCAGAGCTGTTATACGCACTTTTTTTTTTAGATGCGAAGCTTCTTATGCTCGGGGCTATGTCCGTCCCTCCCGCGTCCCGCGTCCGGCCACTTTCATGAAGTAGGGATGCACCCATTATGCGAATCAGAACGCTGTAGTAATATGAAGGCCGTCAACCACTACCACAGTCATCAGAGTCATGGCCGAGAGCACAGAGAGGCTGCTTAGCAATGGCTAGGCAGGTGGTGTCTGTCGCCCAGGTTTACCCCATTCCCTGATCTTTCTTGCATGTGTTTGGAGGGGGCTTAGTCCGTCCCTCCTTCCCCGCGTCCCGCGTGCCACACCACCACAGCGCATGCGCGTCCCCTCCCCCCTCTCTCTCCTACGCTCACCCCCTTTCTCTCCTCTAGGAATCCTCTACTCTACGGAGTGGCCCCCGCGTCCCCCCCCACCAGCGCATGCGCGTCCCCTCCCCCTATCCTCCCTACCCTCACCCCCTTTCTCTACTCTAGGAATCATCTACTCTACGGAGCGGCGCCCGCGTTCCACAGCGCATGCGCGTCCTCTCCCCCCCTCTCTCCTCTAGGAATCCTCTACTCTACAGAGCGGCTCCGGCGTCCCACATCCCCACAGCGCATGCGCGTCCTCTCCCCCCTCTCTCCTCTAGGAATCCTCTACTCTGCGGAGCGGCTCCCGCGTCCCACACCCCCACAGCGCATGCACGTCCCCTCCCCCTCTCTCTCCTCTCCTATGGTCCCCCCCCCCGTCCTCTCCTCTAGGAATCCTCTACGCAGTGGCGCGCACGACAGGTGGTGTAACAGCTGCATACTCCGCTGGGGGCGACACGGTAGTTCCGCGGTATGAAAATGACGGAGCGCGTGCGCCTCATGGATGGATGGATGGATGCTATGAGCGTCCCCTTTATAACGGGGCGGTGACATGTCTGCCACCAGGATCGAAAAAAAACTTTCTTTTTTATGTTGGCCTAATGCCTTATCTACATTGATTAAATCTATGTTATTAGCTACAGCAAAGAAAAATATAAGTTCACGGTCCATCTCTCTGCTTCTTAAGGCAGAATGACCTTATTTTTCCCCATTCTTCATTTTTGTCTTTTATCTCTACTTTTCTGCCACCAATACTCTAACCGTCTCTTACTTATTTCTATCGCGGACGTGTTCAGCTTTCCATTGGTGTCCCTAAAACCCAAGGCTTCATGTAGACTCGTGCCCACACGTATATCTGGGTGGATATCGACACATTCAATCAGTACATGTTCCATCGTTTCCTTAGTTCCCCCACAGCATGTACATTGTTCTTCTTCGTTACAGAATCTCGCTTTATAGCTACGCGTTCTAAGGCAACCCGACCTTGCCTCAAACAGTAAAGCGCTTCCCCTTGAATTATCATAAAACCTCTCCCTCCTTATTTCGTTTTTTCCCTTTCGGTAGTCACTGAGAGCCGGCTTCTTTTCCATCGCTGTCATCCAATAAGTCCTCTCCGCCTCTCTGACTTTTCGCTTAATGCTCCTTGTTGCCATGTCGCCCACACTGCTAGCCGTATATTTACTGGTGAGCCTCCTAGTTGTTTTTCTCCACTGCGTGTCGACGCTTTTTCTATACAAATACCTGAAAACCTTCCCTGCCCATCTACTCTCCTTCATTTTCCTCAGCCTCTCTTCAAATCTAATTTTGCTCTGAGCTTCCCTCACTTCAAAACCTGTCCATCCCATATCACCCTTTACAGCCTCATTTGTCGTCTTCCCGTGAGCGCCCAACGCGAGGCGTCCCACAGTCCTTTGATTTACATCCATTCCTGATTGCACCTCTGACTTCATGCACACCACTGAGTTCCCAAATGTAAGCCCCGGAACCATCACACCCTTCCACAGCCCTCGAAGCACCTCGTACCTATCCCCATAACGGGCGCTCATCGCGGCGCTGCACAGGAGTATTCTCTCTCCTGTGCAGCGCCGCGATGAGCGCCCGGACCGCTGCCGTGAAATGAGAGCGGCGACGTTCCTCCCGCTCAAGCTAATTATCTCCCCGCTGCTTCGCATCCACACATGGTTCCCTTTAGCGGGAGATGGGGAATTTTTTTTTTTTTACCGTAGTCTATTGATTGAATCAACGTTTGCCCAGGTGTCTGACACGCCGTTGGCTATGAACAAACTTGGGCCGATCCTGGAGACAGTGTATTAGTAAAAGGAGAGGACACAATTAAAACGTTTAGGATAGAAATTTCGGGCATTCTGATTTGTCATGTCCGCTTGTCGAAGTTGTCGTTTTCAGAGGCCGAACTAGAACAACTCCTCTTTCATAAGCGCTTCATTGACACTGACCTGCCGGCCTTTTTAATGATACGTTCCGCTTCGGGATTGGCTGAAATATTCTCTTGCGAATGTTTTTAACGTAAGACGTTGTTGGGAATGCGCGCCTTGGCCTTTTGTCGGCTAAATGATCAAAACTGACCGATCCTGAATACGAAGGCACGTCGAATCGGGGGGTGGTGTGTTGGTGAAACCCGTGTGCACACGATCTGCATGCTCGCACATAGGCCGATACTGGATGCGGCGCGGACAACACTTGGCCGGGCTGATTTCCGCGTTCAGAGCAAATGCCCAGACTCCCGGGTACGTATTAAACTCCCGAATAATTTCTTTGCACTCAATACCGCTTTCATGCGATGCCATATGCCTCCCTTCCTTGTCCTTCACGGACTACATTCTGTACATGAAAAGCCGCTTCAAATATAATCGTGTCGAAAAGACAAAAAAAAAAAAAAAGGCTCAGTTACGCACTAGAGGCGCGAAGAACGAGGAAAGAGAGTAGCTGGTGGCGTTCCCCTTCTATTTTCCGTCCTCCTAACTCTCATATCAGTCCTCCTTACCCATCACTTCCCTTTCCCACCAGCAACGAATTCTTATGGTGCCCATGAGTGCTTATACTTCGTAGTGGTGCTTGTCCAATTACTGTGGCGCACACCAGCCAAGAGGTTGTTCCTGTCCGCGGATTACACCTTACGGCCGCCTTTAACAGCCCCGCTGTTAAAAAACAAAGAAGCATTCATATGTGTATTCAAATCATATTTAATCATACAGCGAAGACAATGCAGCTTTACATAATCTTGCTCTCAAAGTATATTGAAATAGTTTCAGCATAATTTGATATTGCATTGATACTAAGTTCAAGTTTCTTCAATACTACATCCGATCCTGTTGATGTTGTTGCTACGGTTTCTTAGATTAAATAAGCTAGAAAAGAACGTAAGCTCCATGAAAATGATTAATGGAGAAGAAGTTTTGAGATTGTTATAGAGCTCCCAGGATGTTTTAGAGGTCGTTGTACCTTCAAGACGAAACCGCGCTTTGCAAAGTTGCGTCGTCAGATGTGAAATGCGGCGTTCCTCCGCTCCTGTTGCCGCCGTCTTTGCACACCTCCCGTGTTCTCGAGCGTGTCGCGACATCTCATCGCGATAGCCGCCGCTCTGACCGCAAGGATCGCGCCAAGAACGATGAGTGCGCGCCAGCGAAGAGCAGAGCCCCCGGAGCAAGTAGAGCATACTCGGCATTCATTAGAAGGCAGGCCGCACCATTTCGACCATCGGCAACAACGCCAGCTCGCCTTCCGGTGGAGGCCCTTCTTCTTCGGCTCGGTCGCTTCGTCGTTGTCGTCGTCGGCCTTGGACGAAGACCTTCGAAGGCGCCGTTAGACACAACGTCGCGAGGAGGAAACGGCGGCAGCCCGTTATGTGGCCGGCGGGACCGCGGGAGTCCGTTAGGGTCTTCGTAGAAGGTGAGGGCCGTCGCGAAGATCTGGGACGATCGGCTGGCGCGCGGGCGGCGGCTCGCACGGAACGCATCGCGCCGGCTCTTCTTCCTCCTCTCCTATACCGCGCATGCGCCACCGCGTCTACCACACACGCAGCGCCACCCGGTGACTGGAACGCGGCAGCTTCTGGTCGCGTTCGCTTTCAGACGTGCGGCAGAGACAAACTGCGGGCAAATTGGCGGCCCTTTTTGTATCTGGCAAATTGCTGCTACATGCGGCTTGCTTTGTGAGTGTTCCATCCTGCCTCGTTCGGAAGGTTTCGTCCTCTTAAGTGCACGCTCTCCTTTCTATAGACAGGGAGGTCTACCTGAGAAGCGTTTCTTTTTTTACGTTCGCGTATCGGTTTGTCTGTCCTTGCGTTGAAGGGACTAGGGGTGGGTACTGTTCGAAACTGCGCGGTGGGACGCGACTATTTGTTGTCCATGACCTGCGGTGCCCACAAGCGACGCCCCCCCCCCCCCCCTTGTTGCTTTCTCCTGCTCGTCACAGTGGCAGCGCTTCACTTTATCGAAAGCAGCCTCTTCGCCTCCATTTTAGCCCTCCCCCGATAGGCGTGTTCGAATGTCTTCGTGATGATAAAGCGCGCATACGCGCGCACCTAATGCACGGCCCGAACGCTTCACTACGAGACCTACGCGAAGTCCGGCAATCTGCCTATATGTGGGTCATCTTTTATGCGCCAAAATGCCAGCTGCTTCCAAAGCCACGCTCTCGCCATCTCCGCAGTATACGAAGCTCGCCCGCGTTTTCGAGAAGCAAGCAAAGATGGAACGAAGGCTGACTCCCGCGCGATACGGTCGTAATGGAGTCACGCACGTCAGTGCGGCCAGCGAGCAATTTGCCTCCTCTTGAAGCCCGTTTATTGTAATCGGGTTCGCCTTCCGTTCCGCCGTAGGTCGCGTGAATGCCCCCCCCCCCCCCCTGCTGTACAAATAACTAGATGGCGCCGGTGTTTCTTTCTCTTTCTTTGATCTTTGTTCGTCTTTCGATTCAGTCCCGGATGTATTCGTGCGGGAAGGAACAGCCGAACGCTGGAATCAGCCATGAAGAGGCTCCAGTGAAGAAACAGTTTCTCCTGCAGTTTGTGAATTGGTTGTACACTGAAGTACTGGCGCTTTAAGGGTGATTTTGGCGGGTACGGCTTGTCCCTGCGTCAGATGCGCGTGTGTGCATGGTACGCGTTTGCTTTACGCACATTTATTACATGCGAATCGGTTAAACGAATCTGCCAAAATTGTAACGCACAAGAATTGGCCACACAGTATCACATATTGTGGGGCTGTGAAGGATTTCCTCCCCCCAAAACGCTCCTGCCAGCTCGCTCACAGTCAGCGTGAGAAGAGCTTATTAAGACAGCCGTTAAGGAAAAGCGGCTAGTGATTGCTGCTTGGGCCGAAAGGGTCGCTGCCCACGTGGAGCCACCCTAAGCCCCGCGCCTTATGTGCGAATAAAGTTGATTCCTCCTTTCTGTACAGAACATATTCTTCAGAAACTATATAGCGTGGGAACGGGCTATAGTATGCGATCTACGTTGTTTCCACAACGCACCAACGGAAAAAGGAGAGACAGAAAAACGGAGACCCATCGCTGGTCTTCCGTATTGCTCAGACCGATCAACTCTTGTGTTCGACGCGCAGTCTATGCTTCAATTATAATCCGCCCAATTCTGCCAACAATGGTCGCCGAACTTGTCAAGATCTAAGTTTACATGAATACTCCGGCTGGGGTCAATCGAACGTTTTGCTTCTTTCATTCTATTTTGCAGTGGAGCTTCTTTCTTTTTTTTTCTGTGGTGCCCCACTTTCGTATCATCGTGTACCTGGCTTTCGCCGTTCTTTACTGCGTACACTTTTGTGTGAACAACTGTTTGTCCGCTTTCCTCGTGTTCGGGAAGCGGTACATGTATAACCCATCCGTATACCTATTTTGCGCCTCCCCGTAGGGTAAAGAAACGTAGGCCCATCGACTGACAGGGCAAATAAGGAGTGTGAATTGACAGGCACGTTGTTTGTTTCGCTGTTGTCGCTGTTCTTGTTTACTTAGATGCGAAATTGTAGGAAGTTACGTTTCGTTCAAGCCGCCGGCTGTAAATATGCGATAGATGGGTATCTTTTCAGTCCATTTAATAGGTAGGCGCGCACAAAGGCTGATGCTGCTTAGATTGACATAATTTTGCTGTGGGCAGCGCGACCCGGACTGAGGACTAAAAGAGACGTACACACACAGGCGCTGACTGACAACTGGTTTTATTTCTTCACACATGCGGGAAATAAATACAAAAAATTGTTTAACTACCGACTCGCCCAGCTCGCCGTTCTGATTCAGCTTAGATTGACCTCAAAGCACATCTGAAACGACTACTTATTGACATATAGCATTGAAGTTCCTGTACTGACGTTGCTGTGACCGGGTCGAGTTAATCATTCAGTGGACTAAGTTTTCAATGTCCCATCAAAGCTTCCACGCATCGCGGATTACCGTAGGCTGCTTTAGACTTTTGAGATCACCATCCTTGTAAAATATATCAGAGCCATTTACACCATCGCCATACACAGATGCCAGAATCACAGTTACCCACGTCAAAATAAGTTGAGATAGGTCTAGCTGTAGAACACGATTAAGTGCAGTGCCATGTAATGACGAGCAACTCAAGGAATAGATTTTTTTTTTATTTTCAAACATACAGGACGTATAAGTGACGCAAATATGTTATCAAAAGAGCACACAGTAGCGCAAGTGAACGTGTGAGAACACGTGACATTCACAACACCGCAAATTAGAGGTATGGAACCGTCGCATAAGTCGCTACATTAGCTTCTTTTAACGCGATAGCGTTGAAGAGCTCGTTTCGCAGAAATTCCGGCGTCGGCGTCTGTAGGCACGGGGTAACGTAAGATCCCGATCCACTATTAACATGGAAACTTCGTTATCCAGTCCGCCTCGGTGGAACGTGGCTACGGTGCTCGGCTGCTGACCCGCAGGTCGCGAGTTCGATCCCGGCTGCGGCGGTTACATTTCGATTGAGGCGAAATGGTAGAGGCCCGTATACTGTGCGATGTCAGTGGACGTTAAAGAACACCAGATGGTCAAAATTTCCGGAGCCCTCCACTACGGCGTCTCTCATAATCATATCGTGGTTTTGGGACGTAAAACCCCAGATATTATTGTTATTATTATTAAACTTTGTTATCCTGTAAGGCAAAGGATGGCTGGCTGGCACGTTGAGACCCTTTCTTATTTATAAAAAAACACGTCCATAATCTCTATTGATAGTTTTTCAGGGTGCCTGAAGAGCACGTTTGTTTTATCAAAAAGTGGGTGGCACTCACAATCGCGACAGTGCCTAGACAAATATGCGAATGCGTGCGGCCTTTCATGTTCCCTCAACCGAATATATTCAAACGATGAATCTGCACCAACTCTCCCAGTGTTCCATCCTACTTACTGTCCCTTTTCACTTGCACGGTTCAAAATCGTGATGGGGTGAATGGTTGGCGCAGATATGGAGTGGGCGTGGCTTTATTCCGCCGTCGTTCCCGATATTTGCAGAGCGACGCAAAAGGACGTTTCCGCTTCGGAGTTTCAGACTATGGGCATGCCACTTTGTTGATACGAATCACTGATAAGACGGCCTGCTACTCGCCGAGTGGCCAATATTATCCCGTCGTTTTGTGGATGTTATCAACTTCGATCTAACTGCGTTCGCTTCCGCACTGTTCCTCTTCCTCGGTGTATCCAGATAGGAAAAAAATGCGGAAACACTTACCACACTCCAGATTTTCTAAATAAAATTCACCCGTGAAAGTGAAATTCAAAAAGAATGTAACGCGTGTGATGGCATCATTGAAATCAGGACGCATGTTGGCGGGCTGTCCCAAGACTCTCGCCGACCCCGAAGAAAAATGGCTTTACTGGCAGGAAGATGGTCCAAAGCTCTTCATATCAAGATCAGCTACGGGCTGTCCAGAAGGCCCACGATGGCGCCATTAGGCTCGGCCTGACGGTACCGACGTGGACGCGGCCCGCCTCGGTCTGAAAAGACAGAGCTTCAAGACTCTAATAAAGTTTTGTGAATGAATGAATTTGCACACCTCAAACTCGCGCGCGTTAGCGTGAATCACCTGTAAAAGGTGTCGCTATTTGTGTAAACACATAAAAATACCACATGGAGATAAAAAAGCGGGCTAAAATTGGCGTCCTAAATGGGCACTAACCCACCGCAGTGGTATAGTGGTTATGGTGGTTGAATGCTGAACCTAAGGTCGCGGTTCACGACCGCATTTAGATTGTGCCAAGATGCTACAGGACCATGATCAACTTCTTCACGCGCAAAATTTCTAAGAAAACGGACGAAACAGGCGCCCGTCCGTGTCTGTTTCGTCCGTTGTGCTACAAATTTTGCGCAAGAAGTAGTTGATCTTAGAGTACCAAATAGCTCGAACCCACACCCTTGTTAAGCTAGGGGACCGTGCGCTCAGATTCAGGTGCGCGTGAAAGAGTCCCAAGGGGGTCGACATTTGCGGCGCCCTCCGCTACGCAGTGCCTCGTAATGATACCATGGTTCTGGCCCATAAAACTCCACTTTTCATTTCATTGAAAATGTAAAGGTAGGCATACCTGGAAACACGTGACATGCAGAGCAGCTGTCACATTGCCTAGCTTCTACTCTCGTGTATCGGAAAATAGACTTCTGGGATTACAGTACAGCGAAAGTATATAAATTATTAGAATTTAGGTAGTTTTTACTTGTATAGGCCAATCGTTGGTTGCATAGAAAGAGTCTGTAATTTTTTTGTACATTAAAGTGGTTTCCCGTGTGACATGTGCGCGTTGACTTCCTTATGGGAGTGTAGGAAATACCACGTGGGGGGTAAAAAGTGGGCTAACATTGGCAACCTAAAATATGCGCTAACCCGAAGCGATGGTATAGTGGTTAATGTGTTTCAATAAAGCGTTTGTTGGCTATCGTTACTAGCATAAGGCGGCTATTCTAAATAAATAAATAAATAAATAAATAAATAAAGCTCTGATTCTTTCTGAATCCTAAACAGGTGCAACTGTGGTATATTTGATTTTTGGTTTACAGTTACATTATGAATTAGCTTCCCCACCCCTCCCTCACAGGTTGCTTACTTTAGCATCTCGAATTAGTCATGTATAACGCTGCAAATAATATCTCACAAACAAAGGAACAAATTTCGATCGCAGCAGTAAAATAGTTACCTTGTGTGCCTCACTCAAACGTACAGTTAGTCGGGCTTGACCTTTGCAAATGGGAAACTCAAGCTTCAGAACAGTGGGAGTTATGTGCGTGTTGGTAGTTCATTGTACTGCAGAAACCTCAGCGCCAATAACGTACAGTGGATGCGATGAAGACAGGATAAGCGCTAGCTTTCAGCTGATTTCATTACTGCACATTGTGAGCATATAGATGCGTGTTTATATATGCTCACGATCTGCAATAAAGCATTTGTTGAAAGTTAGCGCTTGTCCTGTTTTTTTCATGTTATTATAAAAGAGTGGGCGTGCTAACAGGGATCCAAGAAAGAAGTCGAGACAACACTAATGCCGGCGTTCGTGGTGTTTTGACTTATTTCTCGTGTCCGTGTTTGTACGCCCTGTCCTTTATAACGATTACTTACCAACTAGCTATGTTATTCTAATTCTTCACCTGGTCCTTGTTTTGCGCTACGTTTGATGCAGCACGAGACCTAGGCCTCTGGTCATTACAGTGCTGTCTGCCGCTACAAAGTACCAGCTGGCCAGCCGCCAACGCCCACACTGCTCTATGGCGCCACATGCACCACTGTTATACCGTATACTATCGCTACGAAGTTTATGGAGTTGCTTCTTGCAAGACAGGTAATAAAAGAAAACTGGACCTTTCCGTGCGTGACCGTTTCAGTGCATTCCTGTCCTTATCTCCGGACGGTAATTTCTCGATTTCGAAACTCGCCGCGCTTCACCCCCCCGGGCCCCCCCCCCCTCTCCCCCCCTCCCCCCTCGGGCATACCCCTGCTCCTCCTCCTGTCTCGTACTTGTTATGAGTGTATGTTTTTCTCAGGAAATTCCGCAGGCTTTCTCTCTCTTTCTCGTCTCTCGACATTCGTATTTACTTGGTACGACGCCAGCTTTTTCAGCCTGTTGCCTCCGCATGTCACGTCCCTGTGAGCGGTGCACTCTTCTTCGCGGGCCATAGTCACCAGAGATGCTGGCGAGATGACCTCGCGTCAGCAGCCGTGGGCGTTTTTTTGCTCCACCGCCTAGCAACAGGAGAAGAACCGTCCTGTTGCGTGTTATGCAAACACCCACGCGGCATCAATGGGTGCCTTTCATGCACGGAGTCATATACGTTCCAAATCTGACGCGCATTGAAAACAGCCTGCGCCTTAAAATGAAACTAAGTTGATCAAAGTGAATCAGTTTAAATTGATAAAGTGTACGCTGAGAATTCTGGTGTCGTTGATTTCATTATCAAAAGTTTAATGATAGAAAAGAAAATCAAGGTCAAATTTCCATTTTTAAACTTTGCGCCGATGTTTCCACGCGTGGCCATCACAGATTTCGAAGTATATTAGTCGTATATTTTGGCGACATTGGCTCTAATAAGATTTCCTGAAACTCGCTATGTTAAATCTATGGCCCTCTCAGAGGTCACTGTACTTCGTATTTACCGATTAGAAATTACGTAGGCCGGAGTAGACGCGTCAAAGTCTGTGACGTCACGGCGTTTGGTGCGGAAATTTCAAAATGGCGTTGCCACCCGGATTTTCCTTTTCACGCGTTTTCTCGCTTACTAAGCGTCTTCTAGCGGCAAGCGCGGTGATCTTGGAATTGGGAAATAGCAATCTACCAATAATAGAAAACTCGTTTTTCTCTTTAATGTCCCTTTAAGCTGAGAGGGCGGCTTCGCGAACTGGTAATGAAATGTATCTTGAAAATCCATCTCGAAAACGTCTCCAGGACGGGCCGCCCTCTTGGGTCCAAAGAAAAAGAAAGAAAGAAAAGCGCATACCATAGCTATATTTTAGCACTCTACTTGCTCAAACCTAAATGGCAGCTACAACTTGACTTACGTTAACAATAAAACGCAACTGCAGTTTTTCAACGAGCAGGAGTACTTCCGCGTGGCGTTTTCAAGTCTTCTGCTCTGACTCTATCTTCTACTGACGGCAAAATAGCCCAGATCGTTTTCTTATTTCGACGCTTGTGACTTCTGGAACCTACCTTTCATGCGGGCTTGGCTGCAGGTGACTGCCGTCTACTTTTCGTTAAGGCGAAAGCCTAATAAGCCATCATCACGCGATGACGTCACGACTATGTCGCGGATAGCCATAATCTGTGACGCGACGTCACTCTGAGGTGACATGACGGCACATCACACGACTACGTCATCGCATGGACATCATAGCTTGGTCAAAGGTGGTCCGATCACGGAGGCAATGTAAAACCAGGTGAGATGCCTCCGATCTTGGAGGCAGTGCGAAAACCACGGTAGGTGCAGAAAGCTTTCGAAGGGTGGTGGGGCAACATCCATAGGCGTGCGCAGGGTTCCCCTTCAGGGGGGGAGGGCGAAGGCTCGTCGCAGCACCCCTCCTCCCTATTAAGTCAATGTATGAGGCAGACTTTGCGCCCCCCCCCCCCTTCTTAGGTGACTAGGGGGGGGGGGGCGCTCCACCCTGCCCGCCTCGTGCGCACGCCTATGGCAACATCAATACGTCAGCTGAGAGGAAAAAGAAGATGACTTTCATCTTCGACTCGTCTTAACGGAATGGATGCGGGACCCTGTGAGCTCTGTTTATCCTTCTGTACGCCGCGAGCATTTTCAGCCATAGCCTTGATTTTCGTCCCTCGGTATATGCTGCCACTGGTACGTCCTTCTTTATATCAATGGGAACTGGTTTCACTCACATAAACTTGTGCCCGCCTTGTGATCCCTCAGCGCAGGCCGCGCCTGAAACATATCGGTACGTTCTTGTCGACAATCCTCCTTTTTCCACGGTGCCACCGAGCATGCGCCCTATGCCTAGCGGGATAGTTTCGAAACGCTTTGGTATATAGGGTCGTCGTACGCCTCCATATCTCGGAGTCGTCGTTCTGGCGATCCCGGTCGTACCGGATCACCACGCAATGCTGTAAAAAATAAAACCCGTATATTGATTTTCTGTTCAACCATTTGCGATATCATAAACGCATGCAGTGCTGTCAGATTGAAACGCAGCGTGAAAACATTTTATAAAATAACTAATATGAGCGGTTGCTTAATATAACCGCGTAATTTCGCTACTAATCTGGCCCCTAAAGATAATGCTGGCTTTATATATAATGTAAGCTTTTTTTTTTTTTAACTGCGACGTAGACTTGCCCTTAAGGCATCATATTTTGTGTGCATGTGTGTATTAAATGTGCGCCGTCGGGCTGGCGTTGTGTATAAAGTGAAGCGGTGACTTGTAGAACATGTTGTCATGTATCCAGTGGTCACAAGTAGCGGTGTCACTGCAGCGTAGGCCGCCTCTCAGGCGGTGACGGGAGCGTTCTGACTGTAACCCTTCACATGTCCATATAGGATGATGTGCATCTGCTTGCATCACTGGAATAGAGCAGCACGGACGCGTAGCACCCGGCGGTAAATGCGACCACTTAAACGCTGAGATAACAGCCGGTTAAGGGCCACCCCTGCCCGAAGCGCGAGGCGAAATTGCGCCGGTATAAGCTGAAGACGGTGGAAACGTATCGTCGGGTACAACTTTAGAAGGCAGGAGAGTCCCCGCCCAGATGACCGAAGCGCAGCAGCGAATTGCCTCCGCGACTAAAGAAATAGTCCCGCTCAAAAAGAAAAAAAAGAAAAAAAGAAAGAACGAAAGAAAAAAAAGCTAAAAAAAAAAATCAACGTCCTGCCAACGATCGGTCGTTTGCGCGCTGAGCTGGCAGCAACGATGGCAGCATTTTCTCCGTCGGTGGGGTCACCGGCCGTCCGGCTCATGACCTCACCTGAAGTGCGCGCCTATTGGTGGAGACTCGTGTGCATCCGCCTTTGAGGGGGGAAATGCCGCTGCCTTCTAAAGTTGTACCCGACTTTAGGTTACGTACGTTACTTAGCCCTAATTTCTCGCGTTTCTATCTGAGAGCACTGCGCACGTGCCCACATACAGACAAACACGTATCGACGCGTCCTCGCGCACACTTTCACGCGCGCAATAAAGGGACACTAAAGAGAAAAACGATTTTTCGCGTGTTAATAACATGCGATTTCACGATGCCGAAAAACACTACCCTTACTCCGAGAAGACGCTTGGTGAGAAAAGGAAACGCGGGTGGCGACGCCGCCTTGAAGTTGCCGCACCAATCTCCGTGACGTCATAGACATTGACAGTGTCTACTAGAGCCTACGTCAGTGGTCCTCAAATGGGGTAAATTCCATGAGCCTAGAGGGGCCGCGATGCCATCGCCCACGGAAAAAAAAATTTGGGGGGGGGGGGGGGAAGGGGGGGGGGGGGGCAATTTTGGCTTATTCCCAGTTCCAGGCCCTGCTCCAGGAACTGCAGCAACATGCTGAACAAGATCGCCTCGGCTGCCCCAACGCCTCAGTTAAAAACTGTAGGCCTGCATACATCAGCCGCAGCATTTCCTTCGCCCGTTCTGTCTTCCTTTTAAAACGGTAGCAAGCGCGTCTCGACCCCCCCCCCCCCCTCCCCCCCGGTTCGTCACACCAAGGGATCCGGTCCGCCATCACTTCTACCAGTCCACAAGGGGTCCCCGACACATCGATGGCTCAGAACCACTGGCCTACGTACTTCCTAATAGGTAAATATGTGGTACATTGTCCTCTGAGGGGGGCCATAGACTTAACATACCAAGTTTCAGAAAATTTCGTTGGGCCACTGTCGCCAAAATAAGAAAAATACACTTTGAAATTCGTGACATCACGCGCAGATCTTCCGGCGTGAAACTTAAGAATGAAACTTTGGCTCTGAGTTTCATTTCTATTAATGAACATGTGATGGTGAAATTAAGCGACATTAGAGTTTCCAGAAAACAAAAAATTATCAATCTAAACCGATGCATTGTTTCACTATTGTGTCCCTTTAAATAACACGCACGGGACTCACGCCTGCGCAGATAGACAGGGAGAGAGAAGAACACGCATACCAGCGCTTGCACATCCACACAAAACGAGTAAGCATACACATACACGGAGGCGTGCTCTATAGAAGACGTGCGCATGCACAAACAAAAGTGATGCAGTGCGCTCGGTCGCTGTGCAGTGCGAATGCGTCGAGCGAACGGGAGACTGGGTCACCGTCGGGAGCGGCATACAGTACTGTACGCCCTCGCCACAATTTGCACTGACGGAGATGATCGTTGTCATGGAAGCAACGCGTGCTCGCACGCGAGAGCCTGCCCACCGGCAGCCCGTCTTCGCGGCGCAGTGGGTCAGCAGCCCACTTCCCCCTTTTGCAGGTAGCGACGACACGCCAAGGTGTGCGCGGCGGCGCCGCCAACGCGTGCATAACTCCCTCCAGCAACGCACGCCGTCTTCGCATAAAACGTGCATACGTATGCAAGCGCAGACACGATAGCGGCTTAGTGGACCATCCGATGCGAGATTTCACAAAGTGAAGAATTTTATCGAGCAGTGCTTTTTGTCCCGTACGTAAGGAAAGCTGCACCCGATAGCGAAGTCTGAAAGAACAGGCTCTTGTCTTGACTTGTCTTGATAGGACACGCCAGATTAGTGGCTCGCTCTGTGGACCATACGACGCTAGACCTGAGGAAGTCAAGAACTTTATCGAGCAGTGCTTTGTGTCCTGGAGGTAAGGATAGCTGCGCCCGATGGCGAAGTCTGAAAGAACAGGCTCTTGTCTTGATAGGGCACGCCAGATTAGTGGCTCGCTCTCTGGACCATACGACGCGAGACCTGAGGAAGTCAAGAACTTTATCGAGCAGTGCTTTCGGTCCTGTCTGTAAAGGAAGTCGCACCCGATGGCAAACTCAGAAAGGACAGGCTCTTGTCTTGACTTGTCTTGACACGGCTTGCGCGATAGCGCCTCAGTGGACCACGCGACGTGAGATACGCAGAAGATACTTTCGCCCAGCTCTGTATATGTCCTGAATACAAGGGAAAGTCGGCAACACGCCGTGCCCCATGGTGAAGTCAAATGAACTGGTTCTCGTATCGACTTGTCTTAATACGGCTTGTAAGACAGTGGCTCAGTTCATCATCCGGGGCGAGCTCAGAGGAAGAGATGTTCATTTCTATCTAGCATTGCATTGCCGACATCGTCTAGTGAAGGGGAAAGCCGGGTCTACCGTGCCCGATTACGCGTTTAAAGGATCACGCTCTTTTCTTGTCTTGGCTTGTATTGATAAGGCTTCCGCTTTTCTTAAAGCGAGGGCAAATGTAACGGATGATAGTACTGTTGTAGATACAAGCGCGGATACAAGCAAGGAAGTGACGCGATAAAGTGCTGCAGCATGCGACCGCTATTCTATATGTGTGGCAGCGTTGCTAGACGCGTCCTACTAATGCGAAGTACCACAATAGAGCGAGAGAGACAGAGAGATGAAAGGAAAAAAAAACCCAGAAAACTGAAGGAAGGAACTGGCTAAATGGAACGTACACCGGATTCCCGCAAGCTTTGTTATTGTACTTTTGTAGTTTCTTGTTTTCGTTTGCTTAACCGAAGCGTTCGGCAGGAAATAATAACTTATTTGTTTCTACGCGGAGGAAGTTTGCTTACTGGCACGGTGGCGTGCGACATATCCGTTGCTTATTAGGGCGAAAGCCTTAGATGACTCATCAAACCCGAAATTTCACCGTTGGCGTCGGGGACGAGTGATCCAAAAAATGATTATCGCGTGATCACGTCACCATATGACGTCACGATGACGTCAAGCTAGCCAATGCTCGTGACGTCACGTCACGTGATGACATCTCGCTTGGTTAAAGCTGGTCCGATCGCGGAGGCAATGCAAAACCAGCTAAGGTGCCTCCGATCTTGGAGGCAGTGTGAAACCACGTTAGGAGCGCAAAGCTTTTGAAGGGTGGCGAAGTAGGATCAATGGATCGGCTAAGAGGAAAAAGAAAATCTTTTTAAGTGAATGCATAAAAGACCGTGGGAGTTTTAAAAGCTCGCTTGCGGATACTCGCTTTCGGAGCATGCGATAGACTTCGTGTATATGGTTACGTCTCTATGCGTGGAAAAGACACATAAGAGTCATTCAAGAATGAAGAGGACTGAAGAGATGACTTAAGGCTACATTTTTTACACAGATGTTGGGCATAGATATTCCAACCTCTCGCACCGTCGCATCGATCCTCGTCAATACCCGGGGTGCGCTAAAGTGAAAGTCTAGCTTTAAAGGGCTCCTCGTCATGTCTGAGCACTGCTAACGAACAAGTAAGGCACTTCTTTCTTTCCTTCCTTATCTTTCTATTCCCCCTTACCCCTTCCCCAGTGCAGGGTAGCAAACCGAAAATTTTCTTCAGGTTAACCTCCCTGCCTTTCACTTAACCTCTCTCTCTCTCTCTACCGCATCAGGTATAGACGATTTTACATAAGACACACAGTCGCCACCGCCTTGGGCTGTTAAAGGGACTTTTTTTTTATTTTTGTCTCGCGACGGGAATTAATGAGGTCATGAAACGCCGAATGCACCAACGCAACCGTTTTCATGCCAGTGCGTACAGCGCAGCACCGTTCGTTTATAGTTGTTAACGATGCAAAACGTCAAGGCTACAGCCCGACATGGTCGCCACCGAAACTCATCCGGAAAATAGTTATGGCGGCGATTGGTAAGGCGAAAGCCTTATAAAGGCCCCATCTAACGCGAAAATTGACCGTCGGCGCCGTCGGCGTCCCACGTCGTCGGGGACAACAAGAGTGATGCAAAAAATGATCGTCACGTGAAGACGTCAACATTGAAGTGATAGATCGCTTAAATGTGCTCCGTCATCATGGCGTCATCGTGACGTCACTGTGACGTCACGTGATGACGTCATAACATGACATCGTAGCTTCGCCATAGGCGGGCCGATCACGGAGAGAGGACAGGGAGGTTAACGAGAGGAAGCCTCCGGTTTGCTGCCCTGTACTTGGGAAGAGCAAAGGGGATGTAAAAGAATGAAAGACCAGAAGAGTTTCTGACAGTCGGCGACAAAACAGACGGAGGCAGTGCAAGACCAAGTTAGGTGCAGAAAGCTTACAAAGGGTGGCGGGGCAGGATGATAATGTCGACTAAGAAAACGAAGATCGCTTTCGCCTTCGAGTTGTCTTAGGCGAATGCATAAGAGACCCTGTCAGTTTTCTTTTTCTTTTCGTAAACTATGAAATTGCGCGGAAGTGGTCGAAATTTCGGACGCAAAAGGGACGCCCTTTCTTTCGAAGAGGCGTCTTTCGAGTGAGAGCGAAAGTCACACTATAACGAATGCCTTACGCAACGTCGCTGAGCGTGACACGTGACTTCGGTTCATCGTCCGATTCGAAGCGCGTTATGCGGGCACTGCAAGTGCTCCGACTAGCGAAATAGACGGAGAAGGGAGGGTGCAACAGCGCGACTGGAACAAGTACAACAAGAACTATAACGTCTGAACACCTATAGCGCACAGAAAGGACAAGACACTGAGGTGCGTGGGAACACCGCGTCCCTGTGTACTCGCATTGCAGTGTAGTAGGACACAATTCAGCGCAGGCAACGCGGGAAATTACCCAGGCGGCGAAGATTGCTAGCTTGGGAGACGCGTGCGTTACGCTCCTTCGATTGAGCTGTCGAAAAAAGAACTGCATTTTTTAAATGTGATACCAACGGTGACTTGACGAAGACGGTTTTTCTGGATTCCCTACAAATGTTGTAAATATTTCTTTCGCCGCGCTTTCATGTTATCTTCATCTATCTTTCACACGTTTTAAAAGTTCCAATCTCGTACGCGCCTGCGTGCGTTGCTACCTGGTTGCTATATGTTTACTTCTACTGCTTCGTAAGATAAATCATTTGTTGTAAGTTAGTGTCGTGTACACGTCGTACCTCAGTGTGTTGTCCTTTTTGTACTCTATAGGTGTTAAGATGGAATACCAACATTCCAAAGCTCCCGTTCTTTCAAGGACAAGCGCCTATGTCCTGGGTGTTACTTCCTCTGTGCTTTGTCCTGCTCTCCTCTTGTCCTGCTTACTGTTGCCTTCTTTATTTTAACGCGATAGCGTTAAAGAGCTCGTTTCGCAGAAATTTTGGCGTCGGCGTTGGCGTCGGCGCCGTTGGTTGTGAGCGAAAAATCATCATCTTGTCCGTGACCGAAAAATCGAGAAAGATGCAAACAAAATAAATAATAAAAATTTCCGAGTCCGAGTGAGGACCGAACCCGGGCCGTCTGCGTGGCAAGCAGGTTTTCTACCACACAGCCACGCCTCTGCTTGGAAATGCAGTGATAATAACATTTCATGCTTCGCAACCGAGAGGATGCTGTTGCCTGGCGGCAGCTTCAGACTAATTCATTCCCCTGCCTTTATATCCTTCATCTCTTCCACCCAACACAATATCCCTCATACTGCCCCTATTGTGGAGCAAAGCCCACGGTGTATCACTGCACCTGGGAATGTCCACAAACACCGGGCTACCGCCCGATTCCTTCACCCTCACATTCCTCCTGGGAGACTGCGCTGACCAGCTCAGAGCCGCAGGAGCAGCGTCGGCTGATCCAGCGGGCACGTGGTGTGGCGCGAGCCAATGAGGCCTTGACCTAAGGGCTCCACCCAACGAGGACGATCCTTTAGGCTTGCGTAAATAAAAGTTTCTCTCTCTCTCTCTCTCGCAAACGCCAGCGTCCTTTATATAGGCGTCGCAATATAACATGTCATATCCCAGGAATATTGCGTGGTACAAGCGTACATTGCCATCGGGCGTCATTCATGTGACTATCATAACGATTTCGTAGTTTAAAGCCGGCCACCCATTTTAACGGCACACACCTTACTGCGCGTATTCCCTTAACACCACGTAGGGGGTGCACAGCAAGTATGCACTAAGTGGTTGAAGTAGGCACTCGGGGCAGGATATCGCTATCGCGTTCAACTCTTAAAGGCGAAGATTAAGGGTTCCCCAATTTTTTCCTGATTAGAATATCGACCTCCATGTGGCGCACCATTGGGCGCGCCACTGGGTCAGAAAAGGAGAATAAAGTTTCAGTTTGGCACGCATGCTCGAGCCCGCGAGGCCTACCTGGCAGAAGCTGAATCTGCAGACTATACCGCTGTCACCACGCCCACTCGGTTCCAGCAAAAGGTCTCCGTCAAGGACTCGAAGCTGTACGGCAGCACCGTATCGAGCGTTCTTACTCCGAGGTCGCCTGCACGTCCCGCCAGACCAGAAGAGAGCCGTAGTCCGTCCATGTCGTATGACCATGACCGCACTCGGTCATCGTACAGAGGCATACGGCGTATCAGCTCGGCGTCTGGCACATACCACAGTGCTAAACGTCTCGTCCGGAACCTGGCTGCTGCTCCTGCCGCTCAGACAAGGCCGCACGTCTTCGAACAAAGGCCTTCCCAACCCGAAGCTCACGGCTATGGTCGCCTCTGGCCATCCTGTACCCGTGGTCTCCTTTGACGTCCCTAGGCACGACACCGAGGTCTTTCCGGGAACGCCTGCTCTTCTCGGGCGTTCTTAATCCATCTAACGCTGAGTTGGCATCCGCGGTCTTCAGCATCATCGGCTGCATCCCGGGAGTGACCGCGGGGACCCTCAATGACCATCACTCGCGTCGACACCGTCCTGCTCCACCCAGCCATTGCGCGACTGTTCACGGCGAACTTCAGCATCGACGTTAGGCTGGTCGGGACCTCGATAAGCCGCCACTATCACCATGAAGAGTCCTTGATTGCCCACCCGGTGACTGCGTGGATTGCCGCGGCTAATAAGCGCCGGTGCTTTACCTGACGCTAGTCGGAGGCCCAAAGGTCGGGTCTTCGTGGTCGGCTTTCGTGTGGCTATGCCTGCACGTCATGCTGCGGAGGACTTTTACGTCCCGGCGATGTGAACGGTCTTGCTTTGCCGAAAGTTTGGGAAGGCAGGCAAGGACGCCGTCCCTGTACTCATGATCTTGCAGCTGAATATCAGCGGTTCTTGTTTAATTTAATGCTTCGCTTACATTTAACAAATAAATTACTGCGTTCTGAAATGTCTGATGTATTTGTATATCGCTGTCTTGTACAGCTGTTAGAGTAGCAATAACGTTACCTTTCTGGCTCACTTTTTATCATATAAAGGGCTCGTTTGCCTTGTTAGGGCCCTACTCCACTCAGCTGGCGTTAACTTCACAAGCATTGTTATTAGTAATTGCTGGGTTAAGTTCTCGTATATGCACTTTTGATATGTAATATTGCGTCAATTGTTCAGCGCTAAAATCACTGGTGGTTTGATGTAATACGAAGATTGCGAGATATTGCGTAGGAACACAGAAGTTGCATACCGAAAAAAATATATATATTGAGCCGCGCACTGTCACTTTTAAAATTTTTATGCCTGTTTAGTGTACTGTCGTGGGCACTTCATAATACCTCCATCGTGGTTTTCTGAAACATCCACTCAATATAAGTACGCGTCATAGATGATATCATCATCATCATCATATCGGCACATAACCAGTCAGCACAATAGTAACGAACGCCCTCAGCAAGTGGAGCTAAGGCACCTGCGCCACTGATGAAAAAAAGTTCGATGTCGTTTCTTCTCATGAAATCTATATACTTACAGTGTTGGTCAGACAATATCGCCCCTCTGTCCATTGTGCGTAGAAGTACAAAACAATGAGCATTATTTTATGGCATGTCCGAAATTATACATTACTCAGATAGAGTTCCCGTCGTCCCGTATATTAAGATATAGTTGAACTTAACGTCAGAAATTGTTCGGTGCATCGGTGCTGGGATATTGCCACAGGAATGTCTATGATATGGATTTTAATGAAAAGCAGCAGACTATGAAGCCAAACAAGTTATATGAGACATTGATTGCATTATTTTAACGCGACAGCGTTAAAGAGCTCGTTTCGCAGAAATTGCGGCGTCGGCGTCGGCGGTGTCGGCGTCGTTGGTTGTGAGCGAAAAATCATCATCTTGTCCGTGACGAAGAATCGAGAAAGATGCAAATAAAGTAAGTAATAAAAATTTCCGGGTCCGAGTGAGGATCGAACCCAGGCCGTCTGCGTCGGAAAGCAGGTGTTCTACCACACAGCCACTCCTCTGCTTTTTTTTTTCTTTCATGGTATTTATTATGCGTATCTGAAATTGTCACAAACGCTATGACGTAGTGATGCATTGCTTGGAAATACAGTGAAAAGAAGCATATTGGGTACAGCGCGAAAAACGACCAAGACGGAAGACAGAAAGGACACAGACGAGCGCTGTCTTCCGTCTTGGTTCGTTTTTCGCGCTGTACCCAATATGCTGCCATACCAACTAGCCCAACTTTCAATACTTTTGCAGTGAAAAGAACTTCCTCTGCTTGGAAATGCAGTGAAAGTAACTTTCATGCTTGGCAAACGCAAGCGTCCTTTATATAGGCGTCGCAATATAACATGTAATATCCCCAGTAATATTGCGTGGTTCAAGCGTACGCTGCCATCGGGCGTCAGAACATGTGACTATCAGAACGACTTCGTAGTTTAAAGCCGGCCACCCATTACAAAGGGAACGCACCTTACTGCGCGTATTCCCTTAACACCACGTAGTGGGTGCATAGCAAGTACGCAATAAGTGGTTGAAGTACGCACGCGGGACAGGATATCGCTATCGCGTTCAACTCTTAAAGGCGCAGCTTAAGGGTCCCCCCAGTACACCAGTGGGGAGTTGTGGGATTCACCCAATTTCTGTGGCATATCCCCGTTTGTGATGATGATGGTTTTCTGATAGGCGCACGCATTAACGCGATAGCGTTAAAGAGCTCGTTTCGCAGAAATTCCGGCGTTGGCGTAGGTGTCGGCGTCGGCGTCGTTGGTTGTGGGCGAAAAAATCATCATCTTGTCCGTGACCGAAAAATCAAGAAAGATGCAAATAAAATAAATAATAAAAATATCCGGGTCCGAATGAGGATCGAGCCCGGGCCGCCTGCGTGGCAAGCAGGTGTTCTACCACACAGCCACGCCTCTGCTTGGAAATACAGTGAAAATAATTTCCTCTGCTTGGAATTGCAGTGAAAATAACTTTCATGCTTCGCAAACGCAAACGTCCTTTATATAGGCGTAGCAATATAACATGTAATATACCAGGAATATTGCGTGGTACAAGCGTACATTGCCATCGGGCGTTAGAATATGCGACTATCATAACGATTTCGTAGTTTAAAGCCGGCCACCGATTACAAACGGCACACACCTCACTGCGCGTATTCCCTTAACATCACGTAGTGGGTGCATAGCAAGTGTGCACTAAGTGGTTGAAGTAGGCACGCGGGACAGGATGTCGCAATCGCGTTCAACTCTTAAAGGCGAAGCTTAAGGGTCCCCCCAATTTTTAGATGCGAAGCAGCTCTTTGACTAGCCTGTGTAACGCTGTCCCTCCGCGCGTCCGTACGAACGCGCCGCAACGCACTTCCCTCACCGCAGGGGTTGGAGCGGTGCCAAGTAGGTCACGCCGCAACTGCGCGTTGACGTCGCGCTCCCCTCGCAGTGCGCGCTGACGTCACTCTCTCCCTCGCCTGCCGCGCGCTCGCCGCAGCGCCCGCAGCTGCCGCCTGACGCGCGCCTAACGTACGCGTTGAAACATGTCTGTACGTGTCACCTCTCTCTCGCTTCACCCTCTCCACCGCTCCCATGCGCAACGCTGCTGCTTCGCATCCAATCAGGGTTCCCTTAGGGAAGATGGTGTAAATTTTTTTTAGTACACCAGTGGGGAGTTGTGGGATTCACCCAAATTCTGTGGCACATGCCCGTTTATGATGATGATGGTTTTCTGATAGGCCGTGGCACGCAGTTTTCTGATAGGCGCAAGTATTAGGGCTAGCTTAAACAACACGGCTGTTAAAAAGGTCTGACGGTTACACCCTTCCTATATCGCGCCTTGTGACTTACAGTTCAAAGCAAAAATTGGTAAAACAACCTAATTAGGAGTTTTTCAAAAGAGGCCGGTCGGTTCTGGTCCCTCTCCGGATGCTGTGGTCCAGCGGCGTAGCCACAGAAATTTTTTTCGGGGGGAGTGGGGGTGGGGGGGGGGGTGTTCAGCCATACTTTATGTACGGTCGTGCGTGCGTTTGTATGTGTGCGTGTATATATACGCAAGCAAAATTGAAAAACTTCGGCGTGTTGGGGTTTCACCCCCCCCCCCCCCCGCCCCCCCTTGGTTACGCTACTGCTGTGGTCCTGGCATCGGTGCTGACCCGAAGGTCGCGGGTTCGATCCCGGCCGCGGCGGTCGCATTTCGATAGAGGCGAAATGACAGAGGCTCGTGTACTGTGCGATGTCAGTGCGCGTTAAAGAACACCAGATGGTCGAAATTTCCAGAGCCCTCCACTACGGTGTCTCTCGTAATCATATCGTGGTTTTGGGGCGTAAAACCCCAGATATTATTATTATTATTATTATTATTATTATTATTATTATTATTATTATTATTATTATTATTATTATTATTATTATTATTATTATTATTATTATTATGGGGTCCTTGCGTCCTTACGCTCTGCGCGGGATACATCCCACCTCAACATCCAGTGTCGCGTCGGGAACGCAGTGCGCTTCGAGCGCACGCATCGAAGACGTAGCTTTAGCTCATCCAACAAACCCACGTTCGCGCTGCGTTAGCGAATGTAGGGCGCCCGCGAGCTAGTAACGGTTAACGTAACACCGAGACACCGCCGCCTGTCGGAACACGCGCGCCACTACGCGTCGCTTGCGTGGAAAAGCCTCGTTTCGACTCGGCGCCACGCTGCTCCGAAGGAAGCTGCAGCGCTGACCCCCCAACCTTGCGAGTGAGTATACGGGTGAATGAATCGTTAAACGCGGGAAACGGGACGCGTTTTGGTTTCCTCCGCGCCGCTTACACAGTGCACGCAACTTCCGAGACCTTGCTCGCCTACCGGAGGATGAGGAGGGGGAAGAAGATGTTGGGAAAGAAAAGCACCGCGCCGGAGATGGGCGGGCGGAAGAGCGCGCGGGCTTCTGGCGTTGCGTGGTGGGGACGACCTTGGGGTCGCGGGATGCATCGTCACGCGCCTAGCTGGGTCTTTGGGTGAACTCGTTCGACCGGCTTGGTCGCCGTTTCACTCGCGCCTCCTGTATGTGCACCGGCCGCTATGTGCGTGTGTGGGATGGTGTACAGCTGGAGCTGCACGCGATGGTCGGAACGGCACGGCGCCGTTCGAGCATCCGCGCGAGCGGGGAAAGCTTGGAGAGTAATTAAAACTGCAGAAGGCCGCGAAGGAAGAGAAAAAAAAAAAGCGGAGAATTCCATTAAGGAGAACTGATGAAAATGAGTTCTGCGGAATCCCGCGAGGTGGCGGAAGGGTTAAGAAAGGGAAACTAGACAACCACCTGTGGCTTCGTCCTACAAACGAGTGGTTGTCTGTTTTCCCTTTATTAAGGAAAACTAAGTTTGTGGGAAGTTTTAACTGTTCATTCCATGTCCCGGAAGCGTTTGACAGTGGTTGTCAACACTGCTAAAGTATGTGTTGTTGAAATGCTTCGTATCTACTTATCGTGCTGTGCTGTGTCCTGTCTTTCTTCCGTTTAAAATGTGCTGTCGTATATCGTCCAGCTGCGTCGCATTTTTTTGTGGCCGAATGTTGATGACACTAGCGGCGCGCTGCTTCAGGTCATTTTTTAACGTCAGTCGCGAATATATGAAGGTTGTTACAGTTGATTGATGTCCTGGCTACAGCTTATTCACTATGAAATTCGGTTAGACGATGCATAACCTCAACTCCTTCTACACGGCCAATTCTATGTGGTATAAAAGCACAGAGGTTTTGTGAGAAGGCTATCAAAAAAAAAAGTGGCATTAGATGTGTGGCACATTTGTCCAGTCGGTATTCCTGGCTCCAAATATTATGATTCCACGTAGTGGCACTTTCGATCGGGATCAAGCACCATCGGATCTTTAGGTTGTGGTTGTTGCTGGACGCATTTCGTTCCTTCGCGCATGCGGGGAGCCATATTGCGATTGAGAGGCTCCACCATGATCGACAGTGTCCGCATGACACCGGTGTAAGATGTTTGTCGAAGTCAGCGAGGGACATCCAAACGTATTTCATTAACGTGCATCTCTGTAAGGGCGCAAACGCCGTATGTATGCTTTTCCCGTTCAACCATCTCACTCTTTGTGTCTTTAGTTGCTCTAAACAGGCAAGCAGCCAAGAGGAATCAACGAGCGGGGGCGTCGAACATGCGCTCATACTGTATTCTTAGGAAATGATCAAAGTAGGGAACCCACAGACAAACAGCGACCTCCACGCATGCCAATGCCTAGGATGCACATTTCGCGCGTGCGCGTAGGAGATGGGCGTTCGACCACTCTCACCGTCGGTCATCCATCTTGAGCTGTTGAGAAGAGTTTTTTCATTTCGAGCAGCGGCTGCAGAATAAAGATCTCGGGTGGCATTAACTTTCAAGGAGACGGGCACAACCTTGAAATTCCTGTATAGCTGCCCTGAGAAAAATGGCTCGACCGCTATGGTTTTTGCGTGGCGTGCAGGGGGGCCCCCTCTTGGATGTTTTCGGAATTGCTGGCACATGGCTGCTGTTCTTGGCCAGGTTACGAGAAGGTACCATATGAGGAATGGCAGTTGCGTCATTCGGTAATTAATACTGGATGCGTCAAAAACACAAGGACATGGAGCAGGAAGAGACGGCACGAACGAAAACTCTAATTTCTCAATAGAAGGGTTGTTTCAGCGAACGGATGGATACATGTTACGAGCACCCCCTACGGCGCGGTGACGTGGGAGTCACTAAGATCAGTTTCTAATTGGGTCTAATGTCTTGGTGGCCCGAGATAAATATTTTTTACGAAGAAAAAGCTATAAATTCATAGCTTGTCCGCCGCGGTGGTGTAGCGATTGCGGTGCTCGGCTGCTGACGCGAAGGTCGCGGGTTCGATCCCGTCCGCGGCGGTCGCATTTCGATGGAGGCGAAATTATGGAGGCCCGTGTACTGCGAGTATGTCAGCGTACGTTAAAGAACGCCAGCTGGTCAAAAATTTCCGGAGCCCTCCACTACGGCGTGTCTCATAATCATATCGTGTTTTTTCCACGTTAAATCCCAGATAATATTATTTTATGAAATTAGTAGCTTGAATTCCGGCTTTTTACAATACAGAAAATTTGGTTTTGATGCTTTTTTGTCTTTCCCCCGTCTTTCCCGCAACGAATCTTCCAACCTATTCACGCTGTCGGAGTGAACAGTTTATGCAACGGCCGCTTTGGCCGACGCATGACTTTGAAGCAGTTCCTCCTTGCATCCAGTATGAATGTTTGAGAGGACCATTTCTGCTCGGAGCCAACTCTGGCTACTTTCTATTCAAGTACGCCCACGCGTTGCGCGTTGGGATGGTCGACACCGCATTCCACAGACCACGGCGGCAACGAAGAGGACAAACCGGCTCGTTATGCGCCGGTGTTAGCTGCGGAGTCTGCAGAGGCAATCGCTTACCATCGTGCTCAACCAGTGGGACGCCCGGCCTCTGTCGGAAGAAAGAATCCCACAGTAACGATGGGAGTACATATACTCTAAGGCTGGGGTCTCAAACACGCAGCCCGCAGCCCACGCATGTCTATCATCGCCCTGAATTCTTTATATTTTCTGAGCTAAATAATTCGTGAGCTAAATAGGTATGACTGCTCTAATGCATTGTTTGCGTGAGCCACTCATTGTAGGCACCATGCGTTGAAACATAACCGTGAAACCAGAAATATATTTCAAAACTGCACGTCCAGACTTTAGCCATTTTGAAGATCGATATCGTCATGTTCGAATCCTGGCACCAAATCTCCTTCAGAAATTACCCACCTATGAGTTATAGGAAAGGTTTTCTTTCAAATAGAAACGTTTGCTGACAATTTCAGCGGACCCCCCCCCCCCCCCCCCCCCGCTATACTTCCTTCACTGTCCCGGCCCTTGCGGGACTAAATTGCATGCCTGCTGCGCGCTGGCTGAGGTGAGTTTGAGACCCCTGCTCTACGGCAAAAATACTATTACTACCTAAATACCTATTACTCTTGTAGGTGAATCCTGACATACCACACATATACCTCTCTACTGGATATCACTGTAATCTCTTCGGGCTATCGTCGAAGGCGCGACTCTCTAACGGAGAGTTACAACGCGTATAATTAAGGGGAGTTATGTACGTGGCAAGCTAAGAATAACGCGTGCTCTTTTAAGCGCGAAGGTCTTA